>CAJVGC010000241.1:0-28038 GCA_910822075.1 Senecio squalidus
TTAGTGTATACTTACTACTTATATTATGCCAAGTGATTGATACGAGTTACTATTTAGTTAAACACATACTACATACGCATACACTTTTAGCGCCTAGATTTCGCTACAACTTTACTATACGAGTTTATTTAATTATTTTACTCGCGTACATACAAACTTTTACTATTTACATATATGTTCAAACGTCAACTCGTTCTTTTACTTATGACGTCAATATATGTTTTGCAACTTTCTATTTTTAGAAACTTTCTCGAACTCTAAACTGTAACTCACTCACTACTTTATGTAGTTGACACTTTATCTTATGTTTCAGGAAATTAAAGTAAGTGTTCGGAATGCATGGCAAAGGAGGGTCGATATGGTTACGTGAGGCGCTTATTGGGAAAGACCTTTCATTTTTGGGAATTTTTAATTGAAACTTGTACTTGTATTTTATTTTGAAACTTATGAACTGCTTGGTTGTTGAACTTTGAACAAAATTTTATTTTTAATCGAAATGACTTGAATCGTTTATGTTTGCTTATGACCGTGTAATGATCTTCCAGCTCTCACATCCCGTGTTTCCGCTTTAGCGGGGTGTGACATTATACATCAGACAAAATATGTCAACGACATTTTGAAACGGTTTGAAATGTTGGAAACGAAGTCTCCTTCTACTCCCCTATCGGTGAATCACGGGATATCACCAGAAACTACGGGGGAGCCAATTGATCAGTCTCTCTATCGCTCCATGATCGGGTCTCTTATGTACCTCACCGCTTCTCGTCCAGATATTATGTTTCCTGTGTGCTTGTGTTCCCGATACCAAGCAGCACCAACTGTTGTTCATCTTCAAGCAGTGAAACGTATTATGCAATATCTGAAGGGTACTCCAGATTTAGGTCTTTGGTATTCTAATGATGACAATTTTGAGTTATCTGCTTTCAGTGATTCGGACTATGGAGGTTGCAAGAAGGATGCTAAATCAACTTCAGGAGGATGTCAGTTTCTCGGAACGCGTCTCGTAACATGGCAGTGCAAGAAACAGACCGCTCTAGCATTGTCCACATGTGAGGCTGAATACGTAGCTGCGGCTAGTTGCTGTTCTCAGGTTATCTGGATTCAACAACAACTGCGTGATTACGGTTTGTCTATCTCTACTACTCCTATTTATGTTGATAATTCTGCTACCATAGCTGTCACTAAGAATCCCGTGTACCATCCTAAAACCAAACACATAGGCGTAAAATATCATTTCATTCGTGATTGCTTTGAAAAACACTTAATTGATGTCATTTATATCGAAACGATGTTTCAAAAAGCAGATATTTTTACAAAGGCATTTGATAAGTCTAGGTTTGGGTTTTTACTGCTGGAAAATGGTGTTGTCAAAAAGAGTGACGTAATTGAAGAGCCTAAGTCGGACAAGTAACCGGGATTATTTTTGTACACTACGTTAAGATTTTTTCTTATTTTTATTTTTATTCTTAGTTTTAATTTTATTTTCTTCTTTTTAGTTTTATAAAATTTCGAAAAATACAAAAAGATTTTTATTTTTAGAATTTTAGGGGGAGAAATAACTTAAAAAAAAAAAAAAAAAAAAAAAAAAAAAAAAAAAAACGGGGGAAGTGAGGAAATACTGAACTAAACTGAACATGTAAATTGTCAAAAGAATATGCTGAATGTAACGTTTACTCATGTCAGTTGTAGGATATATTGGTAGGCTTATCTCACTGAAACTTAACGAAAATAAATCATTTTAAAATGGTTGTCGCAGATATCAAATTTAATTTGAATCGTTATGGATATGTCTCAAAGATTGTCTAAATGATATCTGGAGATCAATAACAATTGAGAACACTGTAAACAGCACACAACAGTCGAAATTAAATTGTTAAAATATTATGATTAGCTTTTGTCTTGTAGTGTTTGTGGCTTTTCGCTGGATCAGTTCGAAAATAGTAAATATTGGGCGTAATATCAGAAAATAAATACAGTATGTCAGTATATATTGAAGCAATTAAGGGCCATTCCAGTGATTTTGGGATAACATTCTTGAATGATTTGATCAAGATCAATGAATTTGAAGAAATGATGTGAATACCAAATAGACACAGTCTATTCAAGATCAAATACAAAGTAAGAGATAAGTAAACAACTTCAAAAATACCTTGATGGATGAACAGAAGTATAAGGTCGAAAGAAGATCATATTTCGAGCTTTCCAAATAAAGGGTGAGGAAGTACTTAAAAACTTCAAAAATACCTTGATGGATGAACAGAGTTATAAGGTCGAAAGAATGATCATAACTCGAGCATTCCAAATAAAGGGTGACGAAGTGCTTATTCTCTGAATAGTGTAAATTAAACGTTTTAACGATCAAGAATCACTGGTCCTTATTGCATGTGCAGTGGATGTCATACTGACATACGAAATAAATATTATGATATTACGTCTGGTATTTATGAAAATAGAATTGAAAAGGCTGAAAAGTTAAGAGGACAAATACACGAACATACATACAATTCTAATTATGATATAATTTTGATGACTGTTAAAATTCAAAATGTGTGTTGATATCTATGTTCAAAATATTGGGAGATCTTATCGAGATAACCAGTTTGAAAGAAAAATGTCAAGTGAATGTTTGTTTAAGTTTAAGAGGACAAATATACCAATAATCGTCAACTGATATGTTAATAGTTACTACGAAAAATGAATGACAATGCTATGTTTCAGTATCAGTCTGATCCCTTATTCGAAAAACACAAAAAGAATGTGAAATTTTCAGTTTATATAGTTGTTATTTCAATTATTCTGTCTTAGTTAAAATTTCTTTTGATTTATCAAAAACAGAAAAATACAAAACGATTTTATTTTATTTTAATTTTATTTTGTTAGTTTTACGGTTGCTTGTCGTGACTTGATATTTAAATGTGAAACCGAGATAAATGTCAAATTCGTAAAGTCATGATTGTTGATGAAGTTTTTGGTTAGAATCTTTTGAAATTATGTTTCATTGAGCAAAACGTTTATCTTTTCTGAAATTGATAATTTTATGTGCTTAACGTTTACTTGATGTTTGATTTTGAAGAAAAGTAAAATTTTAAGTTTATGAGTTCGACAGCTCATTCGTGCGAATATCATCACATTCGTGCGGATGTCAACTCATTCGCACGAATCAAAGGGAAGGTATTGTTTAGGCTGAAAATTCTCATCCGTGCGAATGTCCTTCACATTCGGACGAATGTCTTTCACATTCGTACGAATGAGAAATGGGTATATATATATCAGATTCGTCTGCGCTGTTCATTACCATTACCACATTCGTCCGAACTGAGAGAAATTTTCACAAATTTTCGAAGTGTTTTGAAAGAGTTTTTGAATCCCGTTTTATTGTGTAACTTTGCATCGCGATCAAAACCATATAAACCACTTAAGGTATAACGACTGTTTAAAGGTTTAATCGTTGATTTTAGGTTTTAAATAGACCCTAATCAATCGGTCATATGTGTGTGTTTGTAATGGTAAATTGGATTAGGGTTTAGTTAATCGAGGTATAAGGAACATGTTGGTGTAATTTTTGTGACGATAAACAGGTGTTTATGAAAATCTAGGTTTTTGGAAAACCAACAGTTCCGATGAACTTCATTCGCACGAATGTAGTTTCATCCGTGCGAATAGGACTTTCATTCGTGCGAATGGTTAAGACATTCGTACGAATGTAAAATATGTAATCCATTTGTTTTGATTCACTCATTCGTACGGATACATACTGATCCGTGCGGATGAAAATGTTCATTCGTACGGATGGCCAGAACAGAAACTTTAAAAACGTTTGAATTTTATTCTAACTGTTTTGCGTTCTATGTTTATATTTCTGTTTGCAGGAAAACGGCTGAAATCCCCGTTTCTAACATTGATGCAACTGTGGCACAATCCTCTCAATCTCAAAGCGCTGGCTTGATCGTTGGTACGAAGAACAATATGTGCGCTCATCTAAACGAGGAGACCCGTAATGCCACACGTTTTGCTGGAATCATCCAATTCTTGAAGCGATCAAGAATTTTCAAGGCTATCTCTACTGAGCATGTGCCTTATTTGACTCATGTATCAGCTTTCTGGGAAAATGCTGAAGTTGTACGTGCAGATGGAAAGGTTCAAATCCACAGTTCCGTTCTCGGGACTAATGTCGTGATTGATGAACAGGTTATCCGAGAAGTTATCGACTTTGAGGATTCAGTGGAAATGCCTACGAGGCTGAACAAATATCTAGTTAGGGGGTTGTTTCTGAGGGTGAAGAACAATGGTGATATTGAAAAAGGAGTGATCACGAAGTCGGGGTTCAACATACAATACAAGTATCTGTGCCATGTGTTGCAGCACTGTTTGAGTCCTCGAAGATCTGGACATGATGAAATGCGAGAGACTATTCAGAGCGCGTTTGCTGCATTGGTGCTGAACATTCCATTTAACTTTTCGGGAATGATTTTGCAGCACATGACGGAGAATTTGGAGATGAAGAAGCAGAAGTATTTGATGTATGCTAGATTTGTGCAAATGATCCTGGATGTGAAGATTCCAAACTTGCCAAAGAATGATGATGATGCAATCAAGCTAGAAGTGATGAATGATGCAACTATGGTACGCATGCTTTCATACAAGGGCAAGGATGTGAAACCTACGGAGAAAAGATTGATTGGGCATCTTGCTAATCCAGAGTATGTCTGTCCTGGTGGTAAGAAATGGCGACACGAGGATAGAGAATCAGATACTGAGGATATAGTTGTGCCTCAAGAATCTGATTCCGATGAGGAGGTTATTCCGGTTGAATCTCCTGTTAATGGTACATCGTCATCTCAGGTTGAGTTACGAGATGAAGACGATGTTGTTTTGAGTACTGAGGAAATTCCTTCATTAAAGAAAAGAAAATCTGCTTCTGCAGGAAGGTCGTTGGGAGATATTTTGAAGAAAAGGGAGAAAGCTTCAAAACGTTTCAAGCTGGTGAAGCGTTCAGACAGTACTCCAAAGACGATTGTCAGTTCTGAAACTCCAGTTCCTCCTCCTACGGCTTCTCAGTCACAACAAGGTCCTCAACAAAGCGAACCTATCATGACGACTGCCACCATAACAACAACAACTGCTGGTGGATCATCGTCGTCTATGCAGATTCCTGATTCAGCTCAGCTCTCTATCTTGAATTCTATGTTATTGAGTGTTTTAGCTAAACAGCAGCTACAGGATGACGAAATTAAGAGACTGAATGCTTTGGTAGCAAAAGGGGACGCAGAAAGAGCCAAAATGTCGAAGAAGATTGAGGATTAAAATTTGTTGCTTGATTCTCAGAAGCAGTTGATTGAGGATAAGAACAAGGAATTCGAACGTCTCACTGCAGAGCAATCACAAAAGATCAAGAAGTTGGAGAATGCTACCAATCTGATACAAGACAGTATGTTTGCAGGTGATGATGGAATATTCAGACTCAAAGGACCAGTCGATGCATCTGCTGACCCGTCTGGTGAAGGAAGTGAAAACACGGAGTCTGATGAAGATGGTAAAGAACATCCGAGTGAATCGCAGCATGATATTACTCCTATTTCACATAAAAAGTCCAATTTAACTTACATTTTGGATATGCAGGGGGTAATTCAGTTTAGATTTCATCATGACAAAGAAGAAGGAGAGATAGTACATAGTTTGTCCAAAGAACAGATTGCAGAATTATTTGAGATGAATCCTGATGACGTTAAGTCTGACGAATCTGCATCTGCTTCTGACGTAAATCCTCCCGATTCTGATGCTGATGATGATGAGATAGTGTTCGAGCCAAACATTGATTCAACAGAGCCTATCTATCAGTCAAACGATTTCCAAGATCTTCCTGATGACGATGCAATGTTTGATGTCAAAGATGAAGATCTTAATCGGAAGTTAGAGAAACTTCCGGCAGCCAGTCAAGCTACCCCAAATCAAGAAGATTTAAATGTTAAGAAAGCTGAATGGTGTCAGGCAGTGAAAGATTGTATTCACCCGTCTCAACAAGTTGTTTTTTACTCCTTGAAGGGTGCGAAGACTGAAGGTCAGATAATAAGTTGGGCATACTTGGAGGATTTGAATGTTTATGCAGTCAAGAGAGAACGAGGCATAGATTACTTCAAACTTGCTCAAGATTTGAAGACGTTGCCATATTTCGAATGATGCGGTTGGCTCGTCTTAAGTTGCTGTACAGTGAGAAAGATGATAAAGCAACTTGGTTGGAGAAACAGCTTAGGTTTGAGTTCAGAAATCAATGGAAGTACCTAAGGCCGCAGTTTCCGAAGATTACCTACTCCAAAGATCGGAAGAATCGGAGAACAGGTAAAGCTTTGAAGCATGTCACGTATAAAGCGCCAAAGGTTATGGAGAAGATTCCACTACGCCAAATGAATGCCGGTTTCCATCGGAGATTCAAATGGTGGTATTATGATGATCGAACCACTGAAGCTGTGATTGTGATGGAGCGTAAAGGTGTTTGGGAAACACTGAGAATTTTTTGTCTGTTTGAATGTCCTATATTCTTTGATGTCAAGGATATAGATCAAGCGATGCGTTTCAACAAGATTGTACGTGTATGTTTCGCTTACAAGATCCACGCTTAAGAGGGCAGATCGAAGAAGTGTTTTGGGTAGCGGCAGAGATTTTTGAAGACTGAAGACATAGAATCTAGTTCCTAGGGGGAGTTTGTAGGTGCATTTCGTTAGTTACTAGATTCGTATGTAATTAACGTTTATTCTAATATCAGTCTTTATATTGTTTGTTTAAATATTAATATTGAATGTTTGATTAATTATATGCTTGAACGTTTACGTTGTTATTAATTAATCAAATATGTGTTTTGTGATGTTTTAATAATATTCAGATTCATTCGCACGGATAAGGATGATATCCGTGCGTATGAAAGTTCCATTCGCACGAATGAGTGAATTAAACAGTTTGTTTATTAACATGTTACATTCGTACGGACGAGATCATGTCCGCACGAATAGGAACTAATCCGTACGGATAGAAGTCACATAATGAAAAGCTGGGCCTATATATACCCAGCTAGGTTTCTGCATTACGTAAGTTTTGCTAGGGTTTTTACATTCGTGCCGAATTGCTGCTGCTCCGTTTCTTATTGTTCCAAAGTGTTATTAAAGTATAATCAATCATTCGAATAGTCTTCCTTAGGTCCGATCGTATCAACAATCGTTGGTTTGATTCCGTTTCCGAAGGTTATATATTCGCTAGATAATCGATAGCTTATTTCCGTTAGGTTATTGATATAACGTTGAGTTCTTAAGATCACACACCCCCAACAGAAATGTACTTCCCGGAGCCAAAATTCACACTTAGAGAATTTGGCGTACAGTTTCTGTTCCCGGAGGAGTTCTAAGATGAGTTTCAAGTGTTTCGCGTGATCCTCTTTGTTTCTCGAGTAGATAAGAATGTCGTCGATGAACACGATTACGAATTTGTCCAAATAAGGTCTACACACCCTGTTCATCAAGTACATGAACACTGCTGGTGCGTTGGTTAGACCGAATGGCATGACAAGGAATTCGTAATGGCCGTAACGAGTACGAAAAGCGGTTTTTGGAATGTCGGTCTCACTGACACGAACCTGATGATAACCCGAACGGAGGTCGATTTTTGAGAAATAAGTTGCACCCTACAACTGGTCGAAAAGGTTATCGATCCTCGGGAGTGGGTATCGGTTCTTGACGGTCAGCTTGTTCAGTTTGCGGTAGTCGATGCACATACGAAAGGATCCGTCTTTCTTTTTAACGAAGAGTATTGGGGCTCCCCAGGGGGACGAGCTTGGACGAATAAGACCATGATCCAAGAGTTCCTGAAGCTGTTTAGACAGCTCTTGCATTTCCGGTGGGGCTAGACGATACGGTGTCCTAGCGACCGGGGCTGCACCAGGAACGAGGTCTATCCGGAATTCCACTTGTCGATGCGGAGGTAGCCCGGGCAAATCTTCGGGAAAGACATCAGGGTGATCCTTGACTACTGGAATATCTTGAATACGGATCTCCTTGGTTTTACGTTCGACAGCGCGAGCAAGAAACGCGTCAGAGTCCTTCTCGAGGTACTTGCGCATTTTTATGGACGACACGATACGGAGTTGTCGTCCGGGTTTTTCTCCTTGAACAACTAGGGTTTCGGTGTCAGAGAGAGGGATGCGGATGAGTTTGTCAAAACAGACGATCTCGGCTCGGAAACGAGAGAGCCAGTCCATTCCGACGATAACATCAAAGCTTTTCAGCTCGATTGGAATTAAATCAATAGGGAAAGTTTTATCGGACAGGCATATGGAACATCCTATGATTATATCCTTAGCTTCGAACTCCTGACCGTTAGCGTACTCAATGGTGAAACTATCCTTAAGAACCTTAGATCCAAGTTAATGAGGGGTCTAAATTCTATGGACACAAAGCTTCTTTCGGCTCCAGAATCGAACAAAACTGATGCATAATGGTTATTAACAGGAAACGTACCGTTCACCGCATTCGGGTCCTGTCGAGCCTCCTCAGTTGTGAGTGCGAATGCACGTCCTCGACCTCGCCCACCTTGATTAGGTTGGGCGTTTCGGAGTCTTGGGCAAGCATTCCGGAGGTGCTGGTCACTTCCGCACTCGAAGCACGTCGGCTTCTGACCTGGAGCTGCCAACTTGTCCGGGCAATACTTGGCAAAGTGCCCTTCCTTCTGGCACCTCAAACACACGTGACAGTTACCGTGGTGGTGGAAATTGCACTTGTTGCACTTGGGGTTCGTCCCCGTGTATCGATTCCCAGCTGGTGAAGGTGGCGGTGGCGGTGCTACAACTGCTATGGCAAGATTGCGGGTGGTCTTCTTCTTCTTGTTCCTGTCACTTCGCCTCGGGGTCTGATCGGACTTCCTTTTCTCACCCGACTCCTTCTTGGATGAGGTAGGAGTGGTGAGTAGGTTGCTTGTGAGGCGGTGAGCTAGGATGATGGCACTTTGGAGGGTCTGGGGTTCCTTGGTGAGAACCATTCCCCTGATTTCAGGAACAAGACCGGAGATTGTTCTCTTCGGGAGTCACTAGCCTTGGGACCAGTCGGGCCAACTCATGGAATCGGGCAGTGTACCCTTCGATGTCGTTTCCGACCATCTGGTGATCCCAGAGCTCAGCCTCGAACTTTTTGATTTCCCCTTTGGGCCAGTACTCCTCTATCAGGAGGTTCTTGAATTGTTCCCAGGTGAGAGCATAGGCGGTCTCACGTCCCCTGTTGCGGACCACATTGTTCCACCAGGTCAGTGCTTTACCGTGCAATACGCAGGAGGCGTACTGCACTTTCATAGCTTCGGCACATCCACTGATGTGCAGCACCGACTCGATGCTCTCAAACCATGATACCAGGCCTACGGCACCAGTTGTGCCATGGAATTCCTTGGGTTTGCAGGCCATAAAACTCTTGTAGGAGCAAGCTGGTGGGTTTGGGTGTTGGTTCTGGTTCTGGTGGTTGTTCTGTTGCTGCTGCTGCTGTTGTTGCTGCTGTTGCTGTTGTTGTTGTTGCTGCTGTTGGTGATTGTTGACATTAGCATTGATCCCCGCAGTGATATGGGCGATCATATTGGGCATCGTTGCGCTCAACTGCTCGGCGACCTGCTCGGCGATGATTTCGGCGTTGGTACGGGGTGCCATGATTCTACAACAAACAACAGATTCAGTTTAGAAACGCACGATTAGAGTATGATCAGAACATGATTCAATGAACAAGTTAACAATCACGCAAGAGTAATGCAATAGAACAGATAGTACACGCACGATAAGATCTCAGGAGATTCACATGACAAGGATTCATACGCAAGAAATGATTCAACACAGTACAAGATTCACAAGACAAGGTAATAATAGATAATAATAATAAATGGAACTTCATTCATTAAGATAATAATAAGTTGAGTACAAGGTTCAAAATAGGAGAAGTACAGTACCATACAACATGGAAATAAAGAAAATCGCTCAAAGCTGTGTACATTTGAAAATTACAACTCGGCCTACAGTACATAATAAAAGAAATTAACTAACGGCGTCTCTCGAAGAACATCTTGGCAACAATAACCGCCAACAGGGTCCCCATGACCAAGCAAACACCTACCAAGCGTTGCACCGTACGGGTCGTGGCCTGAACCACAGAATGGTGTCGCAACGCTTGTTCCGACAACCGTTGAGCGGCATCGGAGACCTCGCAAAGGAGCAGCCCTTGTTGCTGGGCTTCCTCTGTAAGTCCCCTTACCTCGCGGTGGAGGTGCAGGAAAGCGGCAGGAGGGGGAAGCTGTGGGGTATGCGGCATCCTCTGCCTTGCTGCTTCAGCGTTTCGAGCCCGCTGCATCTCTTCTCGCTCGAGCTGTCGCTCCCACGAGTAGTGATCCATCATCGAGGTGCGTGGGGCCTCGGGAGGTGGGTGTCCGAATGGAAGATGGGGTGGCGCAGGCCTGGACGGGCCGCCCTGTTGCGCCGCCATCCTATCGGGTAGCCGTCCCGGAAGGATTACCTGCTTACGTGCCGTCGTGACGACACGTGGTCCACGGAGCTGTGGTGGCGCGGCAACGGGGGCCGGTGGAGGTGGTAAAACTGACCTCGGGCTAGACCCGATGCTACTGGACACAGCCATGGAGGTTTCCTCCGTGGGGTCCGTGGTCTGATGACGGAGACTTTCCGAGGCGGTATGGCCCTCAGATGGCTCGTGCGATGATGCGGCTCTAGGCTGGGATCGAGACTGTGATCGTGAGGGAGATCGCGAGCGTGACGATTGAGATATGACAGATCTGCGACGTAAAGAGTTTCGTAAATACATGTACAAGATAATGTTAATGGAAATATGTAAGGAAATGCAGGTAAGGGTCAATCACGTGAGGTTGGGAATAGTAAGACCGGGAATTTTTGACTCAAAACCGTTTAACATTTGTAATTATGTTCCGTTCTTGCATAAGCCATTTTGAACTAGGCAGGGGTGATCAGGCCATGCGTAGTTAAAAACAATCATGCAATTTCGAAATTAATTCTCTAAAGTTTTGAACCCATAATGATTTTCCGAAAAGCCTTGGTTGTAGTTTGGTTTCAAAAACTTTTTGGAAATTTCTAAAACCGTTTTCACTATAACCTGTGCTCTGATACCAAGTCTGTCACACCCCGCTATAGCGGAAACACGGAATGTGAGAACTGGAATATCATTACACGGTCATAAGCAAATATAAACGATTCAAGTCATTTCATTTAAGATAAAAATAGTTCAAGTTTCAAACAACCAAGCAGTTCACAATTTTAAATTAAGTACAAATACAATGTTTCAAAATAAAATTCCCAAAATAGAAAGGTCTTTTCCCAAAGTGCGCCTCACGTGACCATAATGACCCTTCCTTGCCAAGCATCCCGACACTTACACTAATTTCATGAAACATAAGATAAAGTGTCAACTACATAAAGTAGTGAGTGAGTTACAGGTTAGAGTTTTGATAAAAGTTTCCAAAAATAGAAGGTACATAAAAATAGTGACGTCATAAGAAAAAGGAACGGAGCGACGTTAGAACACATATATGTAAATAGTAAAGAGGTTTTGTACACACGCAAGTAAAACAATTAAAACTCGTATGAATAAAGTGGTAGCGGAAACCAGGCGCTAAAAAGGTATATGCGTAGGGAGAATGTGCTTAACTAAATTAGTAACTCGTATCAATCACTTGGCATAATATAAATAGTAAGTATACACTAAACCGATTGTGTGGTCCTGATCTAGCCCAAAAATGTTTCAATAAGTTTCCAACTTAATCTTAGTAATATGTACTTGGGTCGCTAACCCTGAGTAAGGAGTGACCGCTCCTAAGTATCGATACCCATAATACTAACGGCTAATGCTAATAGTGTATGAAGTTCCTGAACCAAAAACGGGCAATTGTACATAGTTTCCAAAAGTAGCAGTAAGCACTTACGGGTTTATATTTTCATCAAGGATTGGTCGCTAACAAGTATCCTAAATTTAGTCAACCGACTAAGGCATCAACACATATACGCATAATAGTTTCATAAGTTTCCAAGTTTCCCAAAGTTTCAAAGTTTCCAAAGAGTTTCAATAAGGTTTTAAAAGTACCAAGTTTCACACAAGTTTCCCAAGAGTTTAATAAAGTTTCAAAAGTACCAAGTTTCCAAATGTTTCAACAATTCGCAAATAGTTTCAAAGTTACAAAGCATATAATCTTATGTTTCCCCCAAATAATGTTTAAAAGCACAAAAGTAAAACAAAGTGGGGTTGTAACTCACGGTTTGCGAAGACAAAAGATATGAACTAGCACGAACGAAGCGGAACGCGTCGGGAATCACAAATGACCTAAAACACCGGAATGTTGTATGAGTTTTATTAGTATAATTGAGTTATATTAAGTTTCAATTTAACATTTTAATTTCCCAAATTCTTATACTTAAATTTTGTCCCAAAAAGGTTATCACGGAAAAATTATATGAAGTAGTGTGTTCGTGTACGTTTTATAGTCCGATAAGTCCAATTATGTCCAAAATGTGTCCAAGTTCAAAGTCAAAGTGTATAAGTCTCGAGAATAATAAGTTACTGAATTTAGGGTATGTTTTACGGTGAAATTTGGGCAGCGCTTCCGCGCTATAAATTTTAAGTCCATTTTCAAAACACTTTCCCGCTTTAAAACACGCAATAAAATCAATAAGAACAATAATACACATGTCTCAATTCCAAAAGCTTTTCCAAACAGTTTATTTACCAAAAACAGTGAGCTTACCAAAATATATATTATGTGATGACTTAGTTTAACTTATTTTTACGTTTAAAGCTTTTAAAACGACAAATATGACGAACAGCAATATTCAGGCGGCGGCTGGAGACACTCAGCCGTCGGCTGGACTTTAGCCGTCGGCTGAGAACCTTCAGCCGCCGGCCAAAAGCCTTCGGCCAGTTTCAATATTACGTTATTTTTCGATTTTTAGCTTGTTTAACGGTTAGATTCGACATGCAAACTGATATTTATCAAATATATGTATTTTTTAGAGTAAAATCACTGTTTCTTTTAGATTTATATGTTAAAAGTGTAGATCTATTATAAAAACCCGTTTTTAAGCAAGAAAACGTTTTAGATCTTTATAAAAACATATTTTCAGGTGATGGATCTTACATGCAAGTAAAGATTTAAGTAAAAAAAGTAAAATAAAGGACTTCTACCGAAGGAAAATGCTTTGGGTCGGTTGGATGAGATTTGGCTTCAAAAGCTTCTTCAAAACCCGATTTAAACCTTTCCTTTTGATACCCTTTACTCTTGGAACGATTTTGATGGATTAAGTCGTCGATTTTTGAGGTTTATGGACTGTTTTGATGAAGAAATATTTCTGGATTTGTTATGAGTTTAGAGAGAATTTCTAGAGAGAGAGTTATGTGTGTGTGTTTTGTGTGTGTTAATTTGAAATAGGTTTGAAATGAAAATGAAAGTGGAATTAGGGGTGATGTTACTGCCCTTGGGAAGCCAAATGGCAGTAACTATGGTCCAATCCCGGATTAAATTCGTTGCCCAATCAAAAGACATGCAAAAATGACTCATCAAGGCACAGTCAGCGGGATCCAGCCGCCGGCTGGCCATATTCAGCCGCCGGCTGGATTGAAAATCCAGCTTTTTGACGTTTTAAGTTTTCCGTTATAATTAGTTAAGGACTGGAATCTTTTTGGTTTCCGTTATGAACTTAGTCAAGTTCTTGAATTGTTTATTTGGTGCTAGGATTTATAGATTGATTCCGACTTTTGGTTCCGACAATAAAAGACACGACAATTATGAACCCGAACAATATGAACACGATAAAAGAGAAACTAGAGATTCGAACCAATTAAGTAACTGAGAATCACCTGAAATTTAGACGGTTGTCACACCACCGGTCACATGGCAACCGTAGGTCATAAGTTTGACCCACGTTTCATTTTATAACTTGTAAGTATAATCATGTGGTTCTTTATAATCAATATTAATATTACTTAATTTTGAAAATGAAACAAAAATAATTATAAAATGAAAAGGAAGACAAAGATTCTTCACAATTGTCATGGACACAATAGCCAACAAACTAGGCAACATGAAATTATATTAGGCAACATGACAAAATCTAAGTTTTTACGCAGAGACATAAGGTATAAAATAAACCTTTCTTGGGCTAACATAAACTAGGGAATTGAGAACTGTCTTAACAAAAAGTCAAACATGACGTAAATTACTATGCAAATATGATTATACAGCCTGTCTGGTCTAACGGCCCGAGTCCACGCTCACCAAAACAAACAGCCTTAACAAACCGCCGGTCACCAAAACAAACAGCCGGTCGAAGCTCGCCTTTCCAAGCACAGCCGGTCCCAACACCGCCGGTCCTATGTGCCGATATAGGGGTGTCACCGCCGGTCCTAGGTGAGCTACCGCAGGTTCCTAGGTGGCTACCGCCGGTTCCTAGGTGGCTACCGCCGGTCCTAGGTGGCTGGCCTAGGTGGCTACCACCGGTCGCAGGTCCATTTGGTTAGCATACCCATACGTCCTAGACCTTGTGCTGAAATAAATAAACCTTGTGAACCAAGTTTCTGTTGAGGCATATATGATAATGCCACTGTTGTTTGTTGATTGGAATATGATTAAATGTTTATATAATAATATGAATGTTCTAATAGGCTTTGACTATTAATAGTGAAATAAGGAAAAATCATCTTGGAAATTGGATATGTGATTCAATTCAATTTTGGACACCACGGATTTGATTCAAGTTGAAAAGGAAAGCTATTAGTGGAAAACTAAAAGCTGGTGATTTGTACATATTTGACCGATAGACATATGTATTTTATTTACGGGTTAAGGTCGTTTATAGTCAACGAACTTTTTAGGGTGTATCATTATAACCCTTTCTTTTTTAAATACCGTCATAATAAAAATAAAAAAATAAAAAAAAAACTTACGAGTAGAGTGATGATAGTTACGACTTGCAAACCGTTGTTTTGGCAAATCCTAACTCGGGGGCATGATGAGGTTAGTAAGGAAACTGCCTGACAGGTAATCACCAAATATAGTCAGGCTATCATAAACTGTTTGTTAAGTTGTCAACGACCTGTCAAGTTGTCAACGACTGTCAAGTTGTCAGGCGGCTGTCAAGTTGTCAGCGCCTGCCAAGTTGTCGGCTGTCAAGGTGTCAGCGCCTGTCAAGCTGTCAGCGCCTGTCAAGCTGTCAGCACCTGTCAAGTTGTCGGCTGTCAAGGTGTCAGCGCCTGTCAAGCTGTCGACGCCTGTCAAGCTGTCAGCGCCTGTCAAGCTGTCGACGCTTGTCAAGCTGAGCGCCTGTCAAGATTGTCATCGCCTGTCAAGTTATCAGCGCCTGTCATTTGAAGCGCCTGTCTTATTGGCTGACGTCCCGTCATAATGGTGCTTCATGACTGCTTTATTTTCGTCATAATAGTAAGGCGTTACATATACTAGGAATTAATGATTAAGGCAGCTCAAGTATTCATGACCATCATTAATGGACCAACGTTCCATATAATTGAGACTGACCATATAAATACATGGTCCAAATCATTGTCGACATCATCTTATATGAACACACACACATACTGAAGCTTAAACACAGAGTTCATACACTCTTGCCTTCATCCTCAGCCTTGATCACCCTAGGTTCGTAAAGAACTTGTTGGGTTTGCACTGTGATCATCACAGGAAAACTAAGGTTGACATCACCTAAACCCTAATCCTTGTGTTTGACAATCGTTGCTCGAACAACTTACATTATCTACATAGAAGTGTACTTTCCTAAATCCCATTGCATTCATAGCTTACAACACAACAGACGAAACATAACCATATAACATAAAAAATCAAATCAGTAAACTGTATATAGCAAAATTACAGTATCCTAATCTATAGCTAAAACAGATTCAACTTAACAACAATTACAAAATGTAATTGCATTCATAGATTACATAAGGATAAGATAACAATATAACATCAAAAATCACAATATGTAAACTACATATATCAAAATTAAAGTAAAACTAAATGTAGTTAGCTCCTACTCTATATTTATAACTAAATCAAGTTGAAAACAATTACAATATTTGATTGCATTCATAGCTTACAACACGATAAATCGATAATAATATGAGTAAGATACAGTAAAACTAACAATCAGTGACCTGAACTAAGCCTAATCGAAGAATGAGTAATCTTAAAGTGAAATACTCAAATTCTTGTTTCATTGAAGAAGCCGACACGAGACATCTACTACTATTTTAGCTAATTAAAGCTAACCACAGTAACTACATTCACCATGACGATAAGATAACGATATAATATAACAAATCAAAATCAGTAAGGTAAATATATCAAAATTACTGTAAATTTCCAAATAATTATTAGATCAAGCAATTCAGAAACCAAAAAACAAATCAATCTCGATTCAAAACAATCTCAAATAAAACACATTATACGCCAAACAACAATAAAGCCTAGGAAAATACTGAATAACCTTGAAACATCTTCAGACCTTTTGAATAACCTTAAAACATCTTTCCATTACCGCGGTGTGTTTCTGATCATCATAATCTGTTGGATCTACCTTTTGATTGCGCGTGATGAGCGGCTGGTGGTTTTTGATTTCGAAATTGGCGATTGTGTGGAGTATATGCATGTTTTTGATTTCGGTTGTTGATGAAGATGATTGAGTATATGCAGGTTTGGTTTGATTTGATTTGTTTCGGTTTTGTTGGAGAAAACAAGAGAAGAGGAAGACGTCCGTTTAAGGAGGGAGAAGAGATTTATTAGGTTAAATAATATAAAATTAATATTGTCTAATAGTAATTTCCAAAAATACCCCTAAAGTCTTTTATCAATTAACATCAATTTTAAATGTATTTACGAAATTGTCATATAGCTTTTTAACCATGGATCAATAAATTAAGGGTTAAGATTTAGTTCTCGCAGTTCTCGCAAAAATCAGAGTTCTCGCATGAACCATTCACTATATATATATATATATATATATATATATATATATATATATATATATATATATATATATATATATATATATATATATATATATATATATATATATATATATATATATATATATACATATATATATATATATATATATATATATATATATATATATATATATATATATATATATATATATATATATATATATATATATATGTATATATATATATATATATATATATATATATATATATATATATATGTTGGGACAAATTTCACTAAGTGTGTTTTGCTACTGATCAGCAGTAAAACACATAACTTAGTCCCAAGTACTGATCAACTTCTAGTATTTAAGAACTGATCAGTACCTAGTCTTTTGAAGAACTTATCAGTAGCTACATACTGATCAGTAGAAACCCATCGTCCCCAACTGATCAGTAGAGATGGATAATCACCGGCGACTACAGCTGATGAAGATCCTCAACTACTGAAGATCACCAACAACTAAAGTACATTTCACAAGCTTGATCAGAACACTTTACTGGGAGTTGGTATTCAGTTGATTGGACTGTTTGATTAGAGATTAAACATCTTTATAGAGTATGGGCTATAGATTATAGTATTAGTTTTACTCGATTGTAATTGTACTTGATCTAAGCATAGTAGCCTCAAGGATTGTATTAAGTAATTCCTTTACCATTCGAGATGGTAACGTTGATTGTATAATTTTGTAATTCCTTTGAAATTAATACAAGTCAATTGAGGCGTTGTTGATTCAATTTTGTTACATGTTCTTAACGTTGTTCTTACTTATAACTCAATTAATCATAACCTTTTTATTACAAATTGTGTTTATCCGCTGCAACACTTTTGTGATTGTTAGATCTTAATCTTTTAAATCAATTTATCTCATTTGGTTATTGATTCGATCCTCACAATTGGTATCAGAGCATTCAGGTGCTCTAGATCTAATTTAAAACAAGGGTTAAACAACTGTGTTTGAATCTTCATAAAACAAAAACAAAAAATCTCTAAAAAAACAGAGTACCAGTTCTATCTTCTTCGAATTATAGAATGTGGAAAATCAAAATACATCAATATATGCTGCAAACCAACTATCTTCTGTGGGATGTGGTTCAAAATGACAACAAAACCATAACCACTGCAACTAGAAGTGGAGAGGTTGCTCCACCCACAGATCAAGAAAAGAAACAAAGACACATAGAGAGTCAAGCTTTAAGCAGCTTGCTGTTGGCTATTCCAAAAGATTACCAACACAAGTTTTGCAAGTTCACAGATGCAAAAACTCTATGGGAGGCTCTACAGAAAAGATTTGGTGGAAATGCAAGCACTAGAAGAAATTATAAGGAGGTTCTGAATCAACAGTTTGAAGCCTTCAAAGCAGGAAGAGGAGAGACTCTAACCCAGATCTTTGATAGATTTAACAGACTGGCAAGTGAAATGGAAATAGTTGGTATTGCTATCTCCAAAGACACTCTAAACAAGAAGTTTCTAAGGTCACTTCCTGAAGAATGGATTCCGTACACCATCAACTATAGGCAAGGTGATGCTTTGGAAGAAATGGAACTAGATGATGTTTTCAATGAGCTGAGAGTATTTGAATAGGAAGTAGACTCAAAGAAAGGTCAAACAAGCAGCAGTCTACAGAACATGGCTTTTGTGTCAACAAAAGCACCTGAAGTGAATGCAACTCCTTGTGACCAAGGATTTGTAGCTAGTGGAAGTGGTACTTCAAGAGGGCCACGATATGAGAACATGGATGACACAGCTAGAGAAGCATTTTTTACTAGCCATGTGAATTCAGGGTTGATCATTGATGACTTGGAACAACTCAATGTTGATGACCTTGAAGAGATGGATCTTAAATGGCAAATGGTCATGTTAAGTGTTAGAACAAGAAGATTCATTCAAAGGAGTGGGAGAAAAAATTTTGCTTTCAAAAGAAATGACAATGATGGTTTTGACAAAAGCAAAGTAAAATGTTATGAATGTCAAGAACCAGGTCATTTTGCAAGAGAATGTCCAAACAAGGATAGTATTCAAAAACGTGCACAAAACCCCCACCATGAAGGAAGACATGGAGGATTTCAAAGAAATCAAAGTAACCAAGAGAAGTCTTCCACAGCTCTCACAACAACTACAACAACAACTGAAGAAGAAGGAGGTTTTGACTGGAGCTTTGAAGCTGGTGATGCAATGACAAATCAAGCCTTGATGGCTGGTGTAAATGATTCTATTCCTAGTGAGGTACTTTCAAAACTATGTACTCAAGCATGCATAAAACAATTAAAAGAGTACAGAGATCACAACCAAACGGTTTGTGATGAGTTAAAAATTGCAAATCAAAGTAGGGATGAATATAGACATATCATCATAAATTTTGAAAACCAAGTCAAGGCTTACCAGCAAAATGAACAAAAATATGAAGAAAAAATTGAATTTTTGACATGGGAAAGAGACACTTCTTTAAAAAAGGTTGATGCCATTGAAATCAAAATGGCAGAAACAAAACTTGAGTGTGACCAAATCAAACTTTCAATAACAAAGTATGAGAAATCTTCAAAAACCATGGAAGAAATTTTAAAGAGTCAAATCCATGGCAAGTCAAAAAAGAAGGAATTGGTTGCAAATGTGTTTCACCACCATTTAACCAAAACTATATTCCTCCAACTCCTGAATACAATATTCAAACGGAGGGTATTGACTTGAAAATCTTGAATCCAGACCCCATCAATTCAAAGACTGAAATGAACAAAGAATCAAACTGTGAAAAGGATGTAAGAGAATTGTTTCCAAAACTTTTTGAAAAAGAAAACTCTTCTGCACCTGTAAAAGTCATTTCAAGCAAACCATACAAACAAGTTCTCAAAGTTCCACAAAATCAAAAGTCAAAACAATTGAGAAAAATGAAGCTTCAACGTCAAAGAACCTTAAAAAATCAAAACCTGTGCCAATCAAAATTGCACAAAAACCTTTGACGATTGAAAAATCAACAGTGTCAAATCAAGTAAAAAATTGTTCTTGTGATTGCGCTAAATCTCCACAACGTGGAAATCAACGAAATTGGAACAATTTAATGACACAAAGAAATCCCAATTTGATCAAATCTGAAACCAGATGTTGCTACATCTGTGGGAAATTTGGACACATTGCAAAAACTTGTTACTTCAATCAATTGTTCATAAGAAACAGGAAAGGGGTTTCAAACAAAGTTGATACTGATAAACGTAGAAAGTTAGCCAAGGCAAAACTTCCTACTGGCAACAGTAGCAATAATGCTAAAGCAAAGGTATCTACTGATGTCAGTAGAAACGTTGTTAAGGGAAATAATAAGAAGGGAATGACTACTGACGTCAGTAGAAACAAACAAAAAATTGTCGTCAGTAGGAAGAAAACTGAAAATGGTGTGAGTACTTGTGACAACCGTCACTTTTCCGACTCGGATTAGTCTAGTATGCCGTATGCTCTTACCGGGTTTACAAAAAAATTTATAAAAAGAACTTACATTTTCTTTTGTGTATAATGATTACTTGTGACATGTGTGTATACTTTATATGTGATGCTATAATATTAGTTAGGTGCACAATAGTTAGTTCCACTAGTCGAGCTCCTTAATAACTTATCGGTTAAGTTAGTACTTTAGATTACTTTATCACTTTACTATAGTTATTGATCGTTACAAATGATATTCGTATTCGGGTTCGATAATTAAACGTAAGGTAACTATTCGAAGGTTCCCTATATCGCGTTTACGTATTTTACACTTCAGAAGGTCGCCCGCTACTTGCGCGTTAAAGCGAAGGACAAAAATGTGGATTTCAGGGCATCAGCTCACAATTTTTTTCGTTTTTGATTGTTGGCTTGAACCGTGGTGTGTATGGGCTAGGACTCAATGGTGCAGTGCTTCTAACCAAGCTTGGAAGTGGCTAAGAGCACCCGGAGTGGGCCTCGTTCTCGCTCGTTTTCCAACTCACAACGAGCATTGAGCTCGTTATGACTCCGAGTTCTGTCGTTGTCGCGTCGTTGTCAGCCGGCCGTTGTGCCCACAACGGCTCGTTTTCGAGTATTTGTTTTTTTTTTTTTTTTTTTTCCAAATTCACCTATAAATACTCCCACAATTTAATCAAAAAATCACACCAATTCTCAATCTCTTTCTATCTCAATATTTTCCTAAAAACCATATATACAAAAAATGAGTTCGAATTCTTCAACCGATCACGATGTTTCGGATTCGTCATCTTCCGACTCCGAATTGTTACAAGTTCTAGCCATGTCGGTACAAGCTTTGGAGATGGAAGAAAATGAGGCGCAGAGTTCTCGGCGTACGGTGAAAACGAAAAGGCGTTATATCAACCGCGATCGCGCCGAAGCAAACGAAAACGTGGTACGACATTACTTCTCCGGCGAAAACGTAAACCCGGATGAATATTTCCGTAGACGGTTTCGTATGAGAAGACCTCTTTTCCTCCGAATAGTCGAAGGTATATCTAATTACTCTGTAGAACCTATACCCGACTATTTAAAATATTTCAAACAACGCCCCGATGCAACGGGTAAAATGGGTTTTAGTTGTTTGCATAAATGCACGTCGGCTATTCGTGCGATGGCGTACGGGATTACTCCGGACGCCTTCGACGAATATTTACAAATGTCTGAAAGAACTTCAACTGAATCCTTAGATAATTTTTTAAAATGTGTAATCCATCTATATACAAACGTTTATCTAAGAGCCCCCACACAAGATGATGTTTATCGTTTATATCAAAAACACGATGTGGTTCACGGTTTTCCGGGTATGCTTGGTAGCATAGACTGTATGCATTGGAAATGGGATCAATGTCCAAATTCATACAAGGGGCAATACACACGAGGTGACCACGGTTATCCAACGGTTATGTTGGAAGTTGTTGCCTCGTACGATCTATGGATATGGCATGCTTACTTCGGTGTCGCCGGGTCGAACAACGACATCAACGTGCTTAAACAATCGCCGTTGTTTCATGATATGCTCAACGACTCATCCCGGGACTACAGATTCACCGTCAACGGCCACCAGTACACTAAAGGATATTACCTTGCAGACGATATATATCCGGAGTGGTCGACATTTGTTAAAGTTTTCTGGTACCCATTTGAAGAACCTAAGCAAAAATTTAAACGTTTTCAAGAGAGTGCGAGAAAGGATATCGAACGGGCATTCGGTGTTCTTCAAGGTCGTTGGGGTACTATAAAACATGCCGCTAGATTTTACAAGATGAACAAACTTAGAAGAGTTATGTATGGGGCTATTATATTACACACCATGATCGTTGAAGACAACGGACGGTCGATATGCGATGCCGATGAATGGTATGCTCCTCTGGTACCCATTCCGAGAACTTTTAACGAGAGAATCAACGAACGTATCCGGATTAACCGAGAGGTTAGAGACAGGCCCACACACCACGCACTCCGGGAGGATCTCGTGGCCTACATTTCGACACTTCCGGATAACTATCGACAACGTTAGCTTTTTTTAATTATTGAATTGTAATTTTTTTTTTAATTATTGTATTGTGTTTTTTTTTTAATTATTGTATTGTAATTTTTTTTTAATTATTGTATTGTGTTTTTTTTAATTACTGTATTGTGTTTTTTATTTTATTATTGTATTGTGTTTTTTTTTTAATTATTGTATTGAATTTTTATTTTAATAAAATGTATTATTTATTTTATTTAAATCTTTTAAGAAAAAAGAAAAGAAAAATTAAACTCCGACAACCTCCACAACCCTCCTTATCATACCAACCCAACAATCTCACAACTCACATTTTTCCCCACAACCTCCACAACACACATTGTGGCTTATTATCACTCCGGATGCTCTAGGCCCTAACACTTATCTAAACCCATTAACATGTTAGACTAAATTACCCAAAACCTAAAGCCCAAATTTTCTTTTGGCCGCCACTTTTTCCCACCTATTGCAAACCATCGGTTCTTCTTCTCCTTCCCTCTCCATTGCTGCCGTCAACCTTCCATAGCCTCACCAGGTGAAATCTTGCAGCTTTCTTCCATCTTCAACGTAATATTCATCTCAAGTGTCAAGGTAATCGGATCCATGTGTTGTAATTTCGTTTGTCTTAACCGAAACCCTATTATGGGTAAGTGAAATCGTTTTTGTTAATCTCCTTTCTTGTAATCGATTTCCAGCAGCTTCCATCCATTGAAATATCATTGGTTCATCCTCTAATTCGTGACCATCATCTCCAAGTGCTAAAGGTAATCGAGTTTTAGTCATTGCATTCGTTTGTTTCAAATCCGAAACCCTAATTCAATTTATTTATTTCTGGTATGATAATCCGTTTTGTTCGATTTATAGCTCCTGGGTCGTATCGAATTAGAAACTGTGGTCTGAACGTAAGTCGTAGCTCTCGTCTTCTAGTTTTCAGAAATATAAGATATGTTTCCTAATTATTTTTCAAACTCTCGCAATCTGTAAAATGGTGAACGTGGGTCGAATCTGAATTTTTGAAAAAGTTTTGTTGTGTGTTAACATTGTTGTTATTGCAGCCTCGAGTTTCAAGCACCAAGAATTGATTTCCCTTCCTTCATAATCTGATATATTCATCTTCTAATTCAGGTCCGATCCTTTGTATTTCGTTATTGTTTTCTCCTTATTTAAATCGTTAATTTACATATAATGGTGTATTGAAAATCTTGTCGAAAACCCTAATTGTCGTTGTTTATATTTGAGGAATTGCGGACTGTTTTTGCAAGTAAACTAAGTCCCTAGAATCTGAAGTTGGGACAGCGAGATAAAGTATCCGAGATCATCTTTAAATGGTTCGTAATCGTGTCCTTATTCGTTTACAATTTCACTTTCAATTTGCTTGTGAATTCGAGTAGTTCATCGTTTGCCATTCCAAATCAATTTATCAAAACCGTGTTAGTACTTAAATCATTATTACAATCCTAATTTGTGTATGTCATGGTGTTATCTCAGCCCCGTAAATTGCTTCTCGAGTTGGTGTTTGGTTTGTGTTAGGCACAAGAATCGTTATACGAAAGTTGTCACACCCCGCTAAAGCGGAAACACGGAATGTGAAGAGCTGGAAGATCATTACACAGGTCATATAAAACATAACGGCAATAAAGTCATTAATTAAAAATAAAAAGTGTTTACAAATTCATAAAACGACCAAGTCACGGCATTTTAGTACATCGTTACACAAATTTAAAGTTTCATTAAAAATTCCCAAAAGAAATGGCCAAGTCTTTTCCCAATGAGGTTCTCACACGACCGCCTCGACCCGTCCATGCCATGCACATCATGCTTACGCTAATTTCCTGAAACATAAGATAAAGTGTCAACTACGAAAGTAGTGAGTGAGTTACAGTTTAAATAGTTCGGCAAAAATATAAGTAAAGTATATAAAAGTAGAAGTTTCCAAAGGAGGTTAGCGGAGAAAAGTCGCTTAAAAATTTATATACTTTTAAAGTTCAAGTAACGGGCGAACCGGTGCCCTAAGTTTGTAAAGACCAAATAGAGTCAAATTCAGTCAAATAGTAGAAGCGGAGTCAATCCCTAAAAAAGTTCGTAAATTATGCGTAAGTAACTAATTAGATTTCTTGTATCAACCTCTTGGCATCTATAATTTAAGTGTTCACACTAATCCGATTGTTCAACCGTGAGGCCCGTCTTCCCGCCTCTCCTACGGGAAGTTGTACTAGTTCTTAGTAATATGTACTTAGACTGCCATCTAAGCAAGGAACGGTTCTTTCCTAAGTATCGATACCCATAATTACTATACGGCTATGTAGCTAATAGTGTGTAAGTCTAAGTCCAAAAAGTCGTTGGGCACTAAGTAGTTTTGTTTAAAAGAGAGATAGTCGTCCGTCACTTAAGATCGTGTTATAGTTCCATCAAGGGTTGGTCCGTATACAAGCATCAATGATTAGTTTAGTTCAAAAGAGAGCGAGCCAATAAGTTCAAGTAGAGTAAAATGTTTTACGCATAAGAGTTCAAATAGTTCGTACAAAATAGTTCCAAAGTCCAATAAGTTCCAAGTCAAAATAAGTTCCAAGTCAAAATAAGTTCAATAAGTTTCAAAAGTCAAAATAGTTCAATAAGTTCAAAAGTCAAAGTAGTTCATAAGCTCAAAAGTCAAAGTTCAACAAGTTCAAAAGTCAAAGTTCGATAAATTGCAATTTGATTCATAAAGTTTTCAAATACAATTAATCTTATGTTTCCCCCAAAATTCATGTAAAATATATAAGATAAGGGGTTGTAACTCACGGATTGCGAAGAACGAGAACTCGAAAACTCGGTCGGAATATGAAAGCCGGGAATTACGGATTGCCTATTATTACCAAGATAGTTTAATTAGTTGTTATATTATTATGTTCTTATATAATAATATAGACAAAATTTTATTAAACTTAAAGTGTCAAGGTTAAGTATAGTTAAAATAGTCCGAAAAGGTATTTGTCACGTTTTTGACCAAAAGTCCGATTTAACGTTTTTGATTATTATGTCTTAAGTGCTTTTGCTCGCTGAAGTGATTTACAATTTCTAAGGAGATTTGGGCAGCGCTTCCGCGCCCAAATTTCATGCCCAAAAAATTATACAATCACTTCCGCTCACAAATCACCTAAAACGCAATATCATATATAATATAGTTCAATATAGTCCAAATAGTCCAATATAAGTCACCATTATTATTAGTTTTACTCATCTCAGTCCAATGATATTATTCACAAAAGTACAGAATGTGTGTACAAGTTTTAAACAACCAAAACGATGATTTTCGGGAGGAACAGCAGCCCGGTGCGCGGCACCTGCTAGGGGGTTGCTGCGCACCTCCTTGCTGTTCTTCCCCGTTTTGTGATTTCTTTGCTAAAAACGTTTTGTCACCCATAGATTCCAACATGCAATGAGTTTAAACTTATTAAAACATCTTTTTAACAGTTTATAAAGCATTTTTGGTTACAAAACCGTGGATCTAAAGGTTATTTCGGTTAAAAACGTTTTTGACCATAAAAAGTCATAGATTTGTATAAAAACACATTTTCAACCGTTAGATCTTACATGCAATTGATTATTTGTATAAAAACAGTAAAAAGGAAGAAATCTACCGAAGGAAAAGCTCGGATGATGAGTTTTGGTCGGATTTACGCTCCAAAAACCTTTACAAAACTAGTCCTTTTTGATATGAACGACACCCCACCCCCTTGCTTCTCTAGTTGATTGGGACGATTTGTATGGATAAAAGGTAGATTTTTATGGTGAAATGTTTCTGGTTTCAATGGTGTTTTTAGAGAGATGTTAGAGAGAAGGTAGAGAGAAATGAGTATGTGTGTGTGTTTTCAATTTTGTAAAATGAAAAATGAAAAGAAAATAGATAGTGTGTAGTGATAATGGTCTTGGGATACTGCTATGGCAGTAATGGCAGCTCTAGACTCGAGTTTGATTGGTTGGTGATTTACAAAAACGAGACAAGGACTGAAATTGTAATATTTTTGAATTCTGGCACTAGGTGCTGCGCACCAAAGCAGCAGGTGCTGCGCACCTAGCCCAAAAATCAGTATTTTCTGATTTTTCGTTTTTAAGTTTTTGCTTTGTTGGACCTTTTCGTTAATTGAAAGTTCTTAAGTATGATTTGTTATGAACTTAGGAAAGTTCATTATATGTTTTCTTGGTATTAGGACTTATAAAATTTGATTCCGGAAGTTATTCCGACACTGGTTCCGACAAGAACGGACTCAACAATTACGAACTAGAACAAGGCGAACACGATAAAAGAGTAACTAATGTTCTGAACCGATATAGTAACTGAACAAGTACCTGAATTTTAGACGGTTGTCACATTCTCCCCGGATTGAAAGAAATTTCGTCCCGAAATTTAGTGCGTCCCATCATGAGAAGAGTTCTCGAAAAGATGTGGATACTTCTGACGGAATTGGTCTTCACGCTCCCATGTGAATTCGTGACCCCGTCGGGAATTCCACCGAACTTTGATTATCGGAATACGGCTCTGCCTGAGTTGTTTGACCTCGCGGTCAACAACTTCGAGCGGTTCCTCGATGAAGTTTAGCTTGCTGTCGATTTTGACCTCGTCAAGAGGGATGACGATAGTCTCATCAGACAGACACTTCTTCAAGTGTGAGACGTGGAATACATTATGAACACTCGCGAGAGCCTGAGGGAGTTGGAGACGATAAGCAACGGGACCGATACGCTCAATGACTTCAAATGGACCAGTGTACCTTGGACTCAGTTTATCGCGCTTTCCGAAGCGGACTACCCATTTCCAGGGCGATACTTTGAGGAGTACTCGGTCGCCAACTTGGAACTCGAGGGGTTTCCTTCGGTTGTCAGCGTATCTCTTTTGTCGGGTACGGGACGTCTTCAGTCTTTCACGAATAGTGGTGATCTTGTCAATGGTCTCCTGGACGATATCGAGTCTCGTAAGTTGTCGATCGCCAGCTTCTAGCCAGCATAGCGGTGATCGGCACTTACGCCCATAGAGAGCCTCGAATGTTGCGCACTTGATGCTGGCATGGTAGCTGTTATTATAGGAGAACTCGACCAGGGGAAGGTGAGCGTCCCAACTTCCTCCGAAGTCTACTACACATGCTCTCAGCATGTCCTCAAGTGTTTGGATCGTCCTTTCGCTCTGGCCGTCGGTCTGAGGGTGATACGCAGTACTGAGGTCTAGTCGAGTACCTAAGGACTTTTGAAGAACATTCCAGAAACGGGAGGTGAATCGACTATCCTTGTCGGAGATGATGGAGAGTGGTGTTCCATGACGAGAGACGATCTCGTTGATATAGACCTGTGCTAGCTTCTCCATAGAGTGATTTTCTCGAATCGGCAAGAAATGGGCGGATTTAGTCAAACGGTGGACGATTACCCAAATCGTGTCGTTACCCTTAGCCGTACGGGGCAACTTGGTGACGAAGTCCATAGAAATCTGCTCCCACTTCCACATGGGGATTTCTGGTTGCTGTAGTAAACCTGAGGGCTTTTGA
>CAJVGC010000242.1:0-39459 GCA_910822075.1 Senecio squalidus
AGCTTCTTATCTAGAGGGAATTGGGTGTCTTACACTCTAAAATTAAGGCGGACTTTAAACCCATCCTGTTTGTAGACTTAATGACCAAGTCCATACCCAATCCCTTTGTTAAGTGATCAAACTAAAATCTGTTGTGACCTCACAAACTCTACAGAAATCACCCCATTCATGATAAGCTTGTGAATCATGTTATATCTAACACCTAAGTGTCTAGATTTCCCATTATACATTTGGCTATAAGCCTTTGCCAATGTTGCAACACTATCACAACGAACAAAAATGGGTGTTGTAGGTTTAGGCCACAATGGAATCTCATAAATCAATTTCCTTAACCATTCTACTTCTTTACCAACAACGACTAAGGCAACAAATTCATATTCCATTGTCGAGTTGGTAATACATGTTTTCTTATTTGGCACCCATGAAATGGCACCTCCCCCAACCCAACCACTTTGTGAAGAATGATCTCCGACATTGGTTATCGAACTCGCATCATAGTATCCTTCCAACACCGAAGGATATCCAATATAAAATAAACTATAATCGACTTGATGTTGATCAATCCCAAAAATCAGCATGTCATCAACATATAGATTAATGATGAATCCTTTACCAAATTCATCAAATTTTCTATATACACATTCAGATTGGTTAAGATGAAACCATTATACAAAACCATTTCATCAAACTTTTGATGCCATTGCTTAGGTGCTTGTTTTAGTCCATACAAGGATTTAACAAGTTTGTACACCTTATTTTCATTTCCTAGCATAATGAAGCCTTGAGTTTGATTCACCTAAACCTCCTCATCCAAATCCCCATTCAAGAATGTTGTTTCACATCCATCTGGTGAATAACCAGATTGTGAATTTTGGCTAAGGCAATCAACAGTCTAATGGTAGAGATACGAGCTACTGTAGCATTGTATCAAAGTAATCAATCCCGAGCTTTTGTCTAAGCCTTGAACAACCAATTTTTCCTTGAACTTTTCAATAGTTCCATTTACCATCATATTATTTTTGAAGAGCCACTTGCATTCCAATGGTTTGCAAGCAATTGGTAGATCAACAAGTGTTGTTGCCCATGATGGAATCCATCAGATCATGAATTGTTTCTTTCCAGAAAACAACATCTTGAGACCTCATTACTCCATCAAATGTTTTAGGATCATCCTCAATAATGAAGTAATATGAATATTGTGTAGAAACCCCATCCCGAGAACCATCAATTAGATATAATTAATCAGGTCCAAATGATTTAGGTTTCCTTTCTCTCTTTCTTTTACAAAGCTCAAGTGGTTGATGATCAACCTTTTCAAAACCTTCATCATTATTATCCTTATTGGTTCCACTTGGGGCCGGAACCATATCCTTTGGTCTAGGTATAGATGAGAAACGATTCTCATCAAATATTGCATCCCTTGAATTAATTATAGAGTCTTGTGTTTCCAAAGAATCTCATTGTATTATTCCATTATTGGTTTATAATCGACCATTTGATAAGTATTAAAATTACTCACAAGGGACGTTTTACTAAAGGCATCTTCAGACATGTAATTAGTGGCAAGAGAGTCCCATAATTCTTCTATAGATTCAATATTTTGATAAATGTCAAAAGGGAAACAACTATACCATTGAGGATTAAACCTTGATAAGCGTAGTCGTCATTCTCCCACTTGTTCCTCATGCGGATTTGTTCCACGGTAGCATCATCTCCATCTTCTTGACAGAGAGAACTCAACACGTATACCATACTCATGCTCGTAAGAAAGAAGTGCATCTTCTTTTGCCAACGCCTAAAATCAACCCCTACAAACTTGTCCAGTTTTGAGAAATTTGTTGTCATGTGATTCATTGTAGACGCCAGTTAATTTCACAAAATAATATTTTTGGATTTTGGTGGTCTTCTTTGTGACATGGTAAAAAAAATCAGAATGATGATTGGATATCTCAATGAATCGTGTTATCACTTTCCAAAAGATTATTGGACCCTAACGCCTGGATATCACGAATATCATTTTGAGATCAGACAATGAGTTTGTTACGGATTTTAGGCACAAAATCGAGAACCTTTTGTTGCAGAGTATTAGGTGTTTTTGGTCTCTCTTTCACGCTGGCAATATATGCTCTTATATAGAGCTCCCAAAAATATGATGACATTATGAGAATTAATTAGTCTCATTAATCTATATGCAATTAGTCTTCATAATGGTCAAACAGTTACACGACTATGTCATAAAGGCCATTAATAATACCATTTAATCTTGGTCAAGGGCAGTTACAATCTGCACAAATAGTGCAAACGAGGCTCGTTCAGACAATGCACATGAGACTCATAGTGCACACGAGACTCATTCGGACAGTGCACATGAGGCTCATTCAGACAGTGCACACGAGTTGCACACGAGGCTCATTCAGACAATACACATGAGACTCATTCAGACATTGCACACGAGACTTATAGTGCACACAAACTTCATTCAGATACTGCAATAAGGACTTAGTGGTATATCCATCTGCAACTTTGACCACCGCTCTTTTAGGACCCAGATGCTATTGGCTTAAAAGGCATACATTTCGTATGATTGAATTTTATTTTTCTGGTAAAGCAACAACCGAATAAGTATAAAAAAAAATAAGTAAAAAAACTATCCTTTCCATTTAGAAGGAGTAAAGGTTTTGGAAATAATTAAATGCCCAATGCTCTAGAAATAACAAGACACGATTAAAAGAATATAAACCAAAATTTACAAGTAGTACCACAAGTCTAAGCATAATGTTTCAATTTCTAAAACTTGAAACCTCTATTTTTGTTATTGTTTATCATCTTCGGATTTGATATCCAATTTTGCCATGAAATGGTAAACTTTTTGTCTCTATGACAAACCCAAAGGAAAGATAAAAAGTTGTAATTCATAGTAAAGACATATTGTATGCACCTTCATCCCATTAAAAATTACATTGTTGCGCATTCCCCAAATCAAGAATTTTGTACTCCAAACCACCAAATCACTTTTTGTTTACTTGAAAGATCACTTTGCCCTTCATGTAAGGTAATCTCATCAATGGTTCCACTTCCATTATTAAAGAGACCTAGATCAATCCCACCATTAAAATATTTTTTTCCCATCTAAGCTCTACACATATGCACCGGATAAAACAATCCTCCACCATTCGATCGCTCACGAACAACATGAACATACGATAGAGTCAAGGTCCACCAACATAATTATATAATGCAATTCTCCGTTAGCGTAGCTTCCATTCAAACGAGTGATCAACCCGCTAGAGTGTAAATTTAGTATTTACGCGTCCACTTTTTCTTTTAGCAACTTGACCGTGAATTGACCATCATCCTCTAAGAACCACCAAACTTTATCGCCAGTGTATTGTTTGGGGACTTACCATTAATATACCCTAACACCTCTTCAAAATTGCTTTTGGCCCTTCTCCTCAATTCCCTAAACCAATCCCATCCCTAGTTCCATCTACATTAACTCCATTCACCTTGACTTGTGTTTTCGAGTTTTATTGCTTAATTTTTACTTTTTGCCAAAGAAAAAGAAAGAAAAGAAAATATACAAATTTCATGTTTTTGATATCTTTTATAAAAGAAATGTACAATAATACAATTGAACAAAAAAAAATAAAAAAATGTGCAATAATACAATTGAACAGAAAAAATAGAGTAACAAAATTAAACATTTCCGAAAAGTATGGTAATTTATTTGTATATTAACCCATCTTTTATTTATTTACTAGTTTATTGACATGCGTAATACGTGAATAACTATATCGAAAACAATATAATGCTAAAAAAAACATATCATGTATAGAAAGAAAAATAGAAAGCTATTACCCATGTAGACAAAATATTATGTTAGCAAGTGTTACGCTTTTTCGTTTATGCGTAAGTGACTTTATCTCCAAATTTATGTCATTAGTTTATAAGAAATAAATTTGGAGTTAAATAAGAGATTATTATTTTAAACTTCAAATATATCATATACCTATTAACGATTCTTGAAAGGCAATTTGTGCATGTTTTCAGGATAGACTCGAAGTTAAAGAAAAACAAACAAAAGATAAATAAACATACACTGCGAGTTGTATTTTAACAATAATCGTAGCTACGATAATTATTTAAGAGTCGTCGTGTTTAAGAAGAGAAAATAAACAGTTACAAATTAAAAACTAAAAGGTGGTTAAACATGATCATGTGTTCGTTAACGTACACAAAAATATTTCATGCATAATTAGAGGAAAACCTTATTAAAATAAAATAATTATAATATATACATAACTAAAAACATGATTTCGTTACTAATGATTTATATAAAAAAAAAGTCTAATATTTAAAACGGGGAAGTGAATATTTGGTTGTTACACATGTCAGCTTACATGGGAAACTCATCAAAAACTATGTCGTTTTGTGGTTTAAATGTTATTCAACGCGTGATTTGTGGTATTGAGATGATCTTCAAGATGCAAGGGGTTATTGTTTATTATAAATAAGTTATTAAAAGTTACTTCGATAGATGTCCATTGATAAAGAAAAAAACTTATATTGTTGAAATACACTATTAATGAAAAAAAGATATAAATAGATAAAAATTAGTAAAGTTAGTTTAATAAATATGATTAAAATTATATATATTTGAAGAATTTTTAATTTTTAACAAAACCACACTTTTTATGAGTTCCGAATGTAAGTTTACATGTGTAACAGCCTCATATTCACTTTTCCCTATTTAAAATATATATGTTTCGTATTTCTTTAGATATCAATTAAAATTAAAGTGTTATATTATTTAAAGTAGAGAGGTTAATTAATTTTATTTAAATATTAATAATTATAAAGGTAAATATTATAAAGTAAAAGGGTTATAATAAAATTAGTAAATAATGACATCATTAAAATGATCTAAAAGCTCATCTAATGGTTGTTACTTTGATATATAAACTTTTAGACATGTCTTTTATTATATATTAAGACTAGTATAGTACCCGCACGGTGCAGCGGGGATAATAAACTATATTTGATATAATTATATTACGAATATTTAACTACGGAAATTAAATACGCAAAACAATAAAAACATAAAATGTATTTAAACTCCAATCATAATGTAAAACGTGAAGATACGTATAGATACGAACTTTTAAAAGATAGAAAATATAGTTTGTTGCAATTCTTGTTGTCCTTGTACTTATTAAAACATTTGCCCATCAATAGTCATTTTTTCTATTTCTTGATTGATTCAAACTCACTTTACACTTTTTTTCTTGAATTGAGTTCTCTAATAGTTTTATATCTCGTTATCGGTTCTTCTTGGTAAGCTTCTTGCAATTGTTGACCATCTAAAACATAACATTGTAATGACAAATAAACCTACCTATAAGTAAAAGCTTTTAAAAGATAAAGATAATATTTTTTAAAGAAAATGAGTAAATACCTATTTGAGTATGTATGTCCATAATGATGGTTTCTTCTTGAGAGGATACCCAATCTTTCTTAAGGTCTGATCTCAGATAGTTTAGTTATTCTTTTCAGCCCTATACTTAAACATAACAAATAAACATTTTTAGCATATGAAACCTCATCAAGTACAATTAGGACCAACATGTGTGACATAAGTGTGTATGTGTTGAGCCGACTTCCCATTTTCCATCAAACAAATTACAAAACAAACTTAGGAATCATTTTTTAGATGAACCTCTTTCGACTTCCTATTCTCCATCAATTTTTGCATGGTTTGTAATCGAACTTTTTTATGAATTTGACCCATTTGTTAACAAATAAATACCGTTAATTACGGTATGGACTTACATGTTAGTTTTGGTTCCAATCATAAATTCTTTAATCAATATAACCGAAATTGGTTATTGTTATTATGGTAAATAGACACTTCTAAGTCTACATGTTTAACGTATCTTTTCGTTCATTTACTACAAGGCTAAAACTTTATTAACCAATATTATTTAATATAAGTTATTTTGAATAATGATATGTGGTGAGAGATATAAAAATAGTAGTTAAGTAATTTCAGTTACTAAGGTTTTAGAGAATTAAGACTATTTGGCAAATGTTTTATATAGTAGAAATAGATTATATTATAGTGTAGATTTAGTATACGTATTTTAGTAGAAAAAAATGCATAATATTTAATTATTTTAAGTTTATGGGGTTATAAAATAAAATTTGTAATTTTGAAAGTTTTAAATTAAAAAGAAAGTATTTTAATTTTTTTTTAATTAAATAAGTTACTTTGTTAGATGTTAAATTTTTTAAATTAATTAGAAAAGAGAGTGTTGTTTGACTTAAATAATAATAAATATAGATTAAGGTTATTAACGTAATTTCAATTACTTAAAATTTAAGATATTAAGATGTTAAATGAGATTCTTTATATTTTAGTATAGATTAAGATTTAGTCTGATCCAAATCCATCCATCTTGTTTTGGGTCTTATTGGACTCTTAATTTAATGTTTTGGACTGCTATGGGCCTGAACATTTGTTCTAACAGGTGAGACTGGGCTAGAACAAAAAATGGAGTGTTCAGTGCGAGTGCTGCAAACGGTCAGCATTCAACGCGTTTGATGTCGACCTCTGAACGGAGTAATGGTTTTGAACGAGAATTAAGTCATGCTGAATGATTCCTACTTAAAAACAATCCATGAACCTATTCAGCACCTCACTTTCACCCACATGCCATTTCTTTCTCATCTTCTCTTAACGACTCTCTTCTATCATGGTCTATCATGGTGCTATCTATCTCATAGAATCATAACAGGTTCTTTTCTGTCGATCTTTATATCGATTTTCTTTTTGAAAATTCTAATTTCACTATGTTGCGTTCTGATAAACAATTAGTCGATTATGATTGAATGTTGTTTTATTTATTTATGAATTCTTTTTGCTAAAAATTTTCTTTTTTATAACGAACGTCACCCGTCACGCGTTTATCAAATGCCAATCACTGGAATATTTGTGGTCATAATTGAACTTCTTATTATTTTCAATTCAAGTTCATGTTAAAGTAAAATTGATGCGTTTGTATGATTGAACATGAAAAGATAAAGAAAAAAAAGATGCTTATAGGTATTTAAAAAAATTCTAATATCCATGTTTTAAGTAGCAATATATATCTCCTATGTCTATTATTAATAACCTATATGCATGTAGTGTTGGACGTATGGGCACAGTTGCACAATGAGGTTTTAACTTTAAGTGTATAGACTTATGGCCGACAAAGCGATTTATGTGTATGTCTGTTTTGACTTATAAGGAGTTTGGTTCGCAGTCATTGTTTTTGCATCAGGTTCACTTTAAGGGTTCAACAATCACCATGGATCAAATATGAATATATGATAGTCATTTTTCCCCAAGTGCATCACCACGGGGCCAAATGGGTTAATGAAAAAAAAAATGGCTACTTTCGTTTATGGATTGGGGGGGACTAATTTGTGTTTTTGATCATTAGGTATAGTTTGGATGATGAAATGGTTCAACATAACTAAAAGGACAAGAGACAACTAAAGCGGGTTTGAACATGAATGCCATATATACTTATGGAAGGACAAAATGGGGATACGAAGAACAAGAAATGCAAGAAGTGGACTCAAAGTAATGAATGACTAAATTACATGATTAAATTGGTATTCTTTTGTACTTAAATTCTTCAAATTAACAATTGTATGGAATTTAATGTGTTGCGAAATGGAAAATGTTGTTTAGATTATTATAAGTTATTTATAAGTTCAGCGAATTAATTAAGAACACAATAAACAAGCAATTATCTTTTAACACTGTGAATCATTCGGCGCTAAATCATTATGTTTTATCAAACAACCCTCTCACATGTTCTAGGTTATACGCTTGAATTCAGAACCTCAAAATGTCTTCGTGATTCTGCTGCTGCTTGAATTCTTTCAACAAACATTTAAGCAATTTATTAGGTAAAATTTCTTTATCTATTAACTAATTAATTTCTTTGTTTTGCCTTATAATGATTTTGGATTTAGGGCAACTTTTGATAACCTTTTGGTGTTTTGGGAACGATTTTGCTTTATAACGGTTTTGGATTTTTGGGGCTATAATTGAGTAATAGTTGTCACTGTTCAAACTTATTTACGTTTATTATTTCATCATGTTTATTATTTCTTACTACAAGTTTAAATTTGAGTAATAGTTGAACAGTCTAAACATTGGGTCCGTATAAAACGTTGTGTCTGTTATAGCATTGCTGTTTTGGGAACAATTTGGGCACTTTTTCTGATGTAAATATGTAATATAAACCGACTAATAGCAATTTGTGTTATTTGTCTAAACGATGATTGTTATGTTTTTGACATAGGTATGTCAAACGATACTCAACAACGAAGTGTAAGTGACGAGAATGAAGATGACGCTTCGTTAACAACTTTGAATAAAGAACGTTCTAAAGTTTGGAGATATTTAAAAAAACGAAAAGGGTCAGATAGTTTCAGAATAGGAGTTTGTATGGCGTGAGGAAAAGAATATTCTGCCAAACCCAATTTTGGAACTTCTAACATGAAGCGAATTATCCCGAAATGGAACCCGGCCATTACAAAAACGGGCACCTTTGGATCAAGCAATGTATAGTGAGAGAAAATGTCAATTTCTATCATCAAACATAACTATCCATTTAGTTTATGTTGAACATTACGCAACTAGACAAATGCATAAGTTCTACATCAAATCGCGATGTAAATCACATAACAAGAAACACTAACGACCCCGGATGTACTAAAAATATACGAGAGGGAAGAAATGAATCATTAAGAAGCCAACTAGAGAAAGTAACGAGTAGAATTTGTTTACATCTGATTATGGAACTCGATTACAACAGACGGGTACATGGCACTCACTAGCTCATTATACTGATGGAAATTTTATTGTGTAAGAAAAAAAGTGGTTAAACTTTAGTTATATCGCCTCCGCATACTGATCTATTTGGCTAAATACCTTGATCAAGTTCTTATCAGATCGGGGCATCGAGAAAAAGGTTTTTGGCCATCACTTTAGATAACGCGAGTTATAATGAAGGTTTAGGTCGATACCTTCAAAAGTCATTTACGCTTGAATAATGTACTACTTTGTGATGGAGACTTTATCCATGTTCGTTGTGGAGCACATGTGTTGAATCTTATTGTGCAAGCGGGGTTAAAAGTAAATGAAGGAGCCATTGAAAAAGTGCGGGAGTCGGTGAAGTATGTGAGAGGAAGTTCAGCCAGAAAGTTTAAGTTTGCGGAATGCATAGCCTCCCTAAAGTTACAATGTGGGAGACATATTCGTCAAGATATCGTGACGAGATGGAACTCTACATATCTTATGCTTGATTGTGCTTTGGTTTATCGCAATGCGTATGTTCAATTAGACCTTATTGATAGAAATTTTAAATTGTTTTTGGAACCGTTTTACAACATCACAACTTTTTTTCCAGAACTTCGTATCCCACTTCAAACTTGGTACTTTTTCAAAATATGAAAAATTCAAAGTTCTATTGAAAAGGAGATTTGCAATTCGGATCCTATTATAAGTAGTATGGCAAAAGAAAGGAAAAAAAGTTTACTAAATATTGGGAAACCTATAGTATGGTTTTGTCTTTTGCTCAAATTTTGGATCCAAGAAATAAGCTTAAGTATTTCTGATGGTTTGTATAAGCTATATACAGAGTATGAAATGCGTTCCGAAACAATCAACCATTCTTGCGTAAAGGGGAGTTCGAATGTTGTTGGTGAATCACCAGATGAGTTAGATGGATATGAGGCATTTCAAGGTCAGTTTGAAAGGGTCGAGGGACATAAATCACAATTAAAAATGTATTTGGAGGAACCTCGACTTAATAGAAATCTAGATATTGATATATTACAATTTTGGAAGGATAATCAAGCAAGGTTTCCACAATTGGCTCTTATGGCTCGTGATGTATTGAGTCACTCAATCACTAGTGTTGCTTGTGAATCATCTTTTAGTTTTGGGGGTCAGATTATAAGTAAGTACCGAAGTTCGCTATTATCATCAAATGCCGAGGCGTTGTTATGCACTCGAGATTGGTTGTTCGATGTAGAAGGTATTATGGTTTATTTCTTTGTAACTTATTTATTACGTGTTTTTATCTTATACATGATACTAATTATAAGTCTTTTACCTTTTTATTTAGATGATGAAGATATAGAAGAAGGACTTGTGGAAGATATTGAAGTCTTGATCCCGACTTTAAGTAGTACCAATTAGGTATTTTAATATGTATAACGATCTATAATCTTGAACATCAGTAGGTATTTGGTTACTGGTGAAAGTATACACAGAAGCTAATATGTATAACGATCATCAAAGTTTTTTGGTACTCATAAGTTAATATTTAGGTATTTGGTTTCAGGTGCTCTGCTCATTGTAGTTGGTGTATTTGTACTCGGGAGGTCAAGTGTAAAAGAAAAAACGGGAACAGACCATAAGCTGACCGCTTTTGAGCTATCTTGTCTTTTATTTCCGCTTCATTTAGACATTAAAGATCAATTGCCGATGAACTGAAATTTATTAACGTTCACAATTATGTAGTTGTAGTCTTCTATCTGCCCCTTTTGTAGATAATCACGAACATGTTTCCTACGTTCTTATGCTCGGATTGTATTGTAAGGAACCCTTTTTTTTACTTTAATATCCAGAATCATGACTTTAGTTCTTTACGTTTATTATTTTTTACTACTAGTTTAATCAGACTATTTATTTTCCCTTCATCGTATGACGGGTACTACTAGTTTAATCAGACTATTTATATTCTTTTCATCATATGACGTGGTTGTGAGAAATGTTTTCACCATTGTTGTTCAATTAGCTCGAGAGTTAAACTTGCTCTTGCACCTGCTGTTCTTGCTACCATTTATAGAGATTTAAACTTTTTTAAAGCAAAAATCGTTGATCACGTTAATTGTAAGAGTACTGATAATGGATCTGTTATGGTTCGGGCTCCATTCCAACTTGTTCAAATTTGGATTTGGGAAAGATTCCTTCTCTTTCTGAGGTATTCTGTCACTCTCTCACAAACACTAATACACATACTTTATATCGTCTGGTTATTTAATATGTCCTTCTGCAGGTTGTGACCCGTGAAGCAATATATTATGATCTGACAGATAGTAGTTATAAAACTTCATTGATAAGTGTCGTCGTTGTGGAAAAGTTGTTCTATACAAACGCTATCAAGAGATTAGGAACTGAATCTGATGACCGACGTGAATGCAGTTGTCTTCTACACGGCAATATTTATACGCAACTCGTAAATCCAATTCCCACACACTTTTTATGGAGCTTTCTCTTCTAGTTACTGGAATCCCTGATTGCATTTAGCAAATTTCCTTCACATGATTACAACAATGGTGAAATCAGGTTTTACATAGGAGAAAGGATTGTTTATTACAAATAGCCAAAAGCTATCGAATCTCCCAAGTGAAGAATCACAGTGGTCGTTGGGGTTGCTATTCTCCACATCAGACACTAATCAAAAACTAAGAATTTTCCATCTTTTGAAATCCAAGTACGTTTGGGCAACTAAAGTTTCCATCTTTAAAATGTTGCGCACGTTTCAAACACTTCAAAGAAAATAAAACAAAAATTTTAAAAAAAACCCGTTTGACCCGAACCCATTTGAACCCAACCCGTTTTGACACTAACCCGTTTGGACCCATTACCCAAACCGACCCAACCCACCCATTTGCCAGGCCTAATGAAGATTAAGATTAAGATAAGGCCTTATCGTAAAGTTCATTTTAGGCCTTCAAATTGCCAATTACAGTATTATTTTTGGTTGAACTTCTTTTTATGTTTCAATTTGGCTGGTTTTGAACAACTACAAACCCACACCTGGAAATAACAATAACCAAAGGTCCAAACTACATTATGTAATGTGTGTTTCGCCACAAACGATATATGCCTTTACATTGAACCTGTATGAATTCGAAATCTACACATATTTTTGTTGCTTTACATCAATCCTTCACCGCTATGCCCTATAAATTTGTGAGGTTTTCTTTCACTATTATGTATACAGATCCATGAGATCAATGAACACAACGCTGTCTGGATGACTGCACGTTTTCAATGTCTAATGAACTACAAACTCTTCTATATATGTTATGCATTCCCTCATGAAGCCAGCACCATATGGTTCTATTGGTACAAAACTTGTCGTTTTTTTTATCTATCGACCTTTTTTGGTCATTTTGGATTTTTGCACATTCTGACGCTTTTGGGAGTTACTTCGACTAACTCATCTTCTTGGATGTATTCAATGCAGTCATCAAGACTATAATCCATAGGCGTGTCAAGAACAACTGCATTACACAATTGGGTAAATTTGATCATGTTAATTGATATGTATCACAGAGAAGTTTTTGTTATCGAAATGAAAGAGAGCAGTTTGTTAACCTGACACTTCTTTTGGAACGGACGTGGTAGCTGCTTTCTTTTTGCAAACGTTGAGGGACAAGTCACCTGGTCGTTGATGAATGCCAACAATTTGACCTTTGTAAACTTCTGCTCCGGGTTTAACAAACAACTGCCCTCTTTCTTGAGAACTAGCTAGAGCATACGAGGTCGTGGTTCCATCCTCAAACGCAACCTATATGTCAGATATATGGGGTAGTATTTAGATGCGTGTTTTGGTTAAACCTAATTACAGTATGTGCAAATGAATAATCACATAATCAAAAGACAATCATTTGTTATGAAAAGTGTTGCAGGAGACAATCTTTGTATGTGCTTCAATTGCGACATGAAATTAATTTTGTTACCAGGGATCCGAGATCACGGGTTGACATATCACCAGCCCAAGGTCCATAACTATCAGATAGTGTTGAGAATAGCAGTTCCCCGGGACCGCGTAGAATGGCATTACGTAGTCCAAGAAGCCCACAGTTGGTATTTTGTATTTCAGTAGTGTGGTTCCTTCAGAGCTGATACAAAAATGTAAATTAAATTTAATCTCTTGTGCACCATTAGCATCATTTTGCAACTTAAAACACAGGAAACAAGGGTAGTATTCATACCCTCCTTGCATATCGAACATTTGCCCCCGTCTTTTCCAAGTAGTTCAACACACAGGACCCATAGTTCTTCAGCACCTCTACGGAGGCAATCTGCAGGTAGTATATTAATTTTGAAGTAAATGATCAAATTGTAGAGCCCGGTCTCAACACTCTCGGTTACCACACTCAGATAAGTATGTATGATTACCTCATAAGGTTCGAGCACCTTGTCGTCTACTCTTTTGTTAATAACCTTCGGAGGCCCAACCATGAACTCATAATTTCCCTTCGCCTATAATACACGTCGTTCGTTAGTTAAACCATTTACAGAGCAATTCATAAAGAAAGATTTTCAGATTAAATGAAGTGATTTACATGTTCTCTATCAGAATGGTGAGATGTAAAGTACCACGTCCACTAACAAGAAAAGTATCAGCGGTTTCACCATCTTCAACTTTCATAGCCAAATTTCTCTCGAGCTCACGGTATAGTCTATCTCTTAAATTTCTACTAGTAACATACTTCCCCTGAGAAAAGTGTTTATAATGATATTGCAAAAACATTAAACTACCCCCAACCTAGACTAATGTATTTTACATACCTCGCGACCGACAAATGGTGATGTATTGATAGAGAAAGCCATTTTAACTGTAGGCTCTTCCACCCTAATAGCAGGCAATGGTTGCCATCACTTTTACAAGCGATGGTCTCTCCGATCTGATTACATAATAATGAGTAACGATTAATGATTCCACTATTTCCATATAAAGACAAACGGATATGTTTTCAAACTGGTTAAATTACCTGAACATCACCAACCCCACAGACAGCACAAATGTCACCAGCCTCGACACGTTCTGCAGGTGCTCTGAAAAACTCTCAAATACAAACAGTTCACTCACTTTTCCAAATCTGCATTCATCATCCGTTGAGCATATCTGAGATCATGTAAATGAAGCATAAGAACAACGGAATTTGTTTCAATTTTACATGAAAAAACTTGTCTACATATGTTGGTCAAAAGTTCATAAGGTGAATTATAAATCGACGTACACGAACATTCCATGCCTCTAGTCAAAACCCACGCATGTAACCGTCCAATAGCTATTCTTCCTTTGTGCTCGGCATATTCTGTGCTCGTGACCTTCATATTAATATCATTGAGAAAACTTGAGCTTGGTAAAGCAGCTAATACCAAAAGTCAACAAACGATATAAATGAGACAATTAGTAATAACCATCATTTGAAGTGCACGTCTTTCTTAACGCTTGGCCCTGGTATGGCACCTAATATTGTCTCAAAAAGTGGTCCAAGATCGTCTGCCCAATTATCGGCAGAAAGTCCTGCCATTCCCTTTATACCACTCGGCATCACACTGCTTGAAAATCACACTGCATAATAATTTACATTTCTTACATTTGTTATAATGGTACACACATACATAAATGTGACAGCTAAGCTGCTTTGAAGATGCATTTTCGTCAAACTATCGTAGGACTTACTTGTTTCATCAGACGCATTAGTTCAATAAAATAAAGAGTTCAAAAGTAGAATTGATGACATATTCTGACGAGCAGATGGTCTATCGATCTTTATTCACAACAACAACAACTGCATGGCCGATTCAAGAGCTTTCTTCAAAACAATCTTGTTTGTGGCATTGGGCCTCAACCGAATCCACCTGAAAAATCAAACAGCATTTGGCTCGGTTTCTTTTTCTGATAGAGAGTACCTAATGCATTTAAAGGCTGTGAAGAAAACGGTACGAGTGGATCATACCACTAAAATAATTCCTTCCACCATATTAAGGACCACGTTCTACTTCACCTCCAAAGTCAGAATGGCCGGAGTGTCGATAATATTCATTTTTGTATCTTTATAAGTAATAGACGTGTTTTTGCTAAGGATTGTAATTCCTCTCTCACGCTCCAAGCATTTGAGTCCTTATTCTTTCTTCGACTACTTGATTATCACAAATACCTCGACAAAAGGACAACAATCATTATTAGCTCATGAAACAAGAAACACAATAGAAAACAGCTAAAGTTAGGGGTGTTTGGATGAGCAACTCAGAATAACATGAGCAAAAAGGATTTTCTGTGAAAATGGAGAGACGTTACGTAAATAGGAGTAAAAGCATCTTTGATTAGTTAAAAAGAAGAGTCAATAGAAAGATTTGGTTTACCCCTAGATAATCAGTTTGCTTGCAATTATTCAAAACTGATTTAAATAAACGGACAAAAACAGAATCGGTTTATCCAAACATTAAACTAAATGATCAGTTCCAAATTGAAAATCCAAACACGCCTTTAGACTCGTAACAAAAACATAATCTGCTATGAACAAAAAGTAAGAGAATGGTAAGTGAATATAATGCTTGCCTTTGCTTGTTTCAACATAGCATCCACTAAAGTTGTCTTTCCATGATCAACATGAGCAACAATCGCTATATTCCTATATCATTTCTCCTCACTAATGCTACCTTCTTCTCTGAGGCAATTATGTAACAATAAAACCTTAGAAACGCGTCAATTATCCAATGCCTTTTGGGTAAAAAAAAATAAGCATAGAACATATAGTAGATATGTGATCGGGCTAAAATGAACGTGAAACACCTCATTTTAAAGGTAATAAAATAACAAATTAGCCTATACTAGCTTCGATATCATAGAAGTATAATTACCAAAACCGACCACCTAGCTAAGTACTATTTAAATACTTTGCTATTCAAAAAATCATGCAATTACAAGTAATATAAATGAAAGTAAAAGAAACCAGTTAATGAACTATAATTATATAAGAAATTATACCTGTGGTAGTATCAGTCGTGTCAGCTTCGGAAACAGAAGAGCATTTGATGAGATTATGAAGTGAGTTTCTTCTTGAATTTAAAAGCGATGAAAACTTGATCGAAGAAGAACAAACAGGGAGTTGCGTTTTAAGGATAGATGAAGAAAAACATGACTTGGTGTAATTAAGGTTAATAAGTTTAGGAGTGACATAATTATGTTGTATTCCAACAGACATTTCCAATAAGTGATCAATCCGAGTTCACAGGTTATTAACAGATAACGAACAGAGAACGAACAGGGGATGTAATTTGTGTTGAGACTTGAAATTGTTTGAGAATTTAAGGATGGTAATTGAGAAATTAAGAAGAGGTGGGGAATAATTTGAAAAAAATGTATGGTTGTGTTGATCTTTCTCATCGTGTCACATTGTAGAGCAAGTGTATATTTTGTCCAATTTTAAGTATAGTAGCGCAACTGGCTTTCTTATGTGGCATTTATTACTTCCTCCGTCCCAACCCGAGACAAAATGGATAATATAATAAAACAAAATACTTCATTAATTACACATAACTTGCGACTAAGAATACATCATCATCCTCATCTGTCTCATCACCAATATACGTCTCCCCCGTTGAAGTTAGTTACCTTGAGAGTCTTGAAGTATCCGGTCCGCTTCCTGTAGAGTTGTCAACATCTAGTACACGTAATTCATCACCGAGTTCTGCACCAAAAGCAAACTTTGGCAAACACCTTTTAGTGTTGGTAAGAGCGAGTCCAAGACCAAAGAGAAGTTACGATTTCTAGGCCATAAGAATTCAAAAGCATAATCAAGATCAGCGGTGTGAATGCTCTCAAGCATATAGTAAAACAACTACATTTGGTATGAGCAGAAAGTAGCCCCAATAGCCCATTATGACTCATCTTAGAAAACGTCTCGGCAAAAGTAAGGTTCGTAAGTTTGAAGTGTCTTGCCAGCAAGCCCCTCCCCCAATTTCATAGGAAGCATATCACAAGTATCATAATAATTCTTGATAACAGACGAACTATTATCATATGAAAACATCACAATAACCAATCAATTTGACAGCAAACACTAGTTTTGTTTGATTGTCCTCCACGAAGATGAAAAGGGAAACGGATTCTCATTCTCAAAGCGAATCCAAACTTAAGCTAGAGTTAAGTCATGCGATTCACAAATAATCTTGAATGCATCTTCAAATTCATTTGTGCCACGGCCTAGTCCGCATATATTCTGTATAATAAAAGTAAATTCTTGAAGAAGGATGAAAAAGTTCTCACAGTTATACAACTAGTTTAACAAAAACAAAAGATATCGTTAAGGGACATTTACCTTATATGGGTAGATTCATGTACATGATACGTACTCAAACCGACTTTCTGCAAACAGAAGTAACGAAACATGATTAAATATCATCAGCAACTACAGTGACCGAACAAAAGTAATAAATATAATGACGTGAAAGACAAAGACATGCCTCTAGTGCAAGTTTTAAGTGCTCAAAAATTGAAAGACCAGACGGTTTCACACAACACTCAACGACACCAACACAACAACTAGTTAAAGAAGGATAAAAAAACAGGAACCAATAAAGAAGTAGTCAATCCACATTCCAAAGCTAAACGAACCAACGGATTATCATTATCCTGTTGAAGCGTTAGATCAAAACTATCGGAAAACGATTAAGGAAAGCAATGGCAGGTAGACCATTAATGATCATATCATCATCGTCCAATGAATTCACATCATGATCAATAATATATCACTAGTTTTATGAAATAACAAATAACAAAGAGCATTATTTGTCAAAATTGTCATATCTCAGTTTTATTATATTTTTTAAACTATTACATAGATAGTTCTTGTAGTTGTTATACAATTTTGGGTTTTTATTAGACTTTTCTTTTGCGCATAAACATATCTATGACTATAAATGTTTTTTTATAAAATTTTGGTTATTATTTTGTGTTCTTCATTATTCACTTTTTGGCTTTTGGATCATATTTCAAATAGATGGATTAAGGAATAGGGAATTAATCATCAAAAGGGATAAGGAAAAATGAGCCTTCCTATTTACTCATTTATTAATATAGTGTGTTTTAGGTCGTGTATATGTGTATAGTTTGGCTTTTGATATTGTTACTCCTAAACGTATACATATTTATTTCATTGTTTGTGATTATTATGAATTAAGTTTGTTAAAAACTTAGTTTCGGGACTAATATTTATAATTTATTTACACATATAAAAGAGTTGTATTTTAAAAACATATGAACTTTTATTGAAAATATAAAACCGTTATTATTGTAATATTGTTTTGTTAAATTTCAGTTTTATTTTGACTATGATAAACATATAGAGGTAGAGTGGTACACTAATCAAAAAACTATTTTCCTTGATGTAATAAAAGGTACAAATTGAAAAGGTTTTGTAAAACGAATAAGCTTAGAAGATCGCCTAGGATTAGACATTCATGATAATTACATGGATGATAGCTTTGAATACATTTTAACATGGTTGAATGAGAACGGGGATGCTATCCCTTATCTTAAAATCCAGTAATTTTGGCTCTGTGTGTATTCAGAAACTAGTGATCTACACACCACTATTTTAGCTATATACAACTGTGATATACGTGTTTTACATATATTAGGCTATTTTTTTTCTCTTTAATCAATGTATGGCTAATAAGATCGTATATTTCCTCTTTCCTCTTTCCACTTTTTCATCCAACTTATGATGTCTATCTTTCTTTTTTTCTTCTGTTCTGTTGCTTTCTGTATATTTAAACTATTTTTCGTCTTCGTTCATAGACTCTAGCTAAATTAATTTTTATCTATTAACCACAAGTAACCTCACTAGAAATGAAAACTTTCCAACACCAAAACCTATCACTACAAGAAAGATGCCTTTTGGTGACATATTTAGCGACATGTCTGGCAACATATTTTTTAGTAGCGACATATTTAACGATGCTAACCATGTTGTCTCTATAAAAAAGGTCGCAGATTTTTGTGACTTCTGCGACATGTCCCTATCTACAGCGATGGTAACAGCGATGAAAATTAATATGTCGCTCACTTTTTGCGATTTCTATATCTTAGTCGCTATCCACATCGTTGATTTTAAAACACGTCGTTACTGAAGTCGCGAAGTATGCCGCAAATATTAGCGACTTACATCATTTGTAGTTATCCATGTCGCTTTTATTGAAGATGTTTTGTTTTTACATGTGTCTTAATCGATGTAGCTAATATTGAAGTATATCGTTATTCATGCTCCACCGATGTCGAAGATCTTTAATATATAGTTATTTGTGTCTCCAATGACATCGAAGATCTTGAGGAACGTCGTTTTATACATAATTCTACCTCGTCGCATTTTTAGTCTTTCTAGTAAACATTTATAATATACAAAACAAAAAATCATCCCAATATTATATATCATATCGAACTTAACCAAACATTATAAGCTTTTTAATTTTGAATCAACCATCAAAAATATCAAATAGTTTCTAATTGCAATCAAAGCATAAAAAAGTTTTGAATATCAACACACACCCTACTGCCGACGCTTAAGAGCATCAAGAAATTGACGATTAGCTTTCCAACTTCGTGAGTGACGACCCTTTCCACTTGCTGAGCGCTAATCTTACCTACTTCTCGAGCAACGACATTTCCAACTTCCTGTAAGATGATGTTTCTCAAGCTTTCCTCAAATGGGAATTTCACAAATTTGTCGAGTTTTTTGCGTTTGAGCTTCCTGTGCGGCTATTACACGATCGAGATCAGCTCTTTGAAGAATCTGCTCAGTATGTTGTAAATCAATGAGGTCTCGAAGGTTTTGGTTATCTGAAGTTTTGTTGAAAGGCTCAACAAAACTTCAGATAACCAAAACCTTCGAGACCTCATTGATTACAACATACTGAGCAGATTCTTCAAAGAGCTGATCTCGATCGTGTAATAGCCCGCACAGGAAGCTCAAACGCAAAAACTACGACAAATTGTGAAATTCCAAGAATCATTTGAGGAAAGCTTGAGAAACATCATCTTACAGGAAGTTGGAAATGTCGTTGCTCGAGAAGTAGGTAAGATTAGCGCTCAGCAAGTGGAAAGGGTCGTCACTCACGAAGTTGGAAAAAGCTAATCGTCAATTTCTTGATGCTCTTAGCGTCGGCAGTAGGGTGTGTGTTTGATATTCAAAACTTTTTATGCTTTGATTAGAAACTATTTGATAGTTGATGGTTGATTCAAAATTAAAAATGCTTATAATGTTTGGTTAAGTTCGATATGCATAGATAATATTTGGGATGATTTTTTTGTTTGTATATTATACAATGTTTACTAGAAAGACTAAAATGCGACGAGGGTAGAATTATGTATAAAAACGCGTTCCTCAAGATCTTCGATGTTCATTGGAGACACAAATAACTATATATTAAAGATCTTCGACATCGGTGGAGACATGAATAACGATATACTTCAATATTAGCTACATCGATTAAGACACATGTAAAAACATCTTCAATAAAAAGCGACATGGATAACTACAAACTGATGTAAGTCGCTAATATTTGCGGCATACTTCGCGACTTCAGTAACGACGTGTTTTAAAATCACGATGTGGATAGCGACTAAGATATAGAAATCGCAAAAAAAGTGAGCGCATATTAATTTTCATCGCTGTTACCATCGCTGTAGATAGGGACATGTCGCAGAAGTCAAAAATCTGCGACCTTTTTATAGAGACAACATGGTTAGCATTCGTTAAATATGTCGCTACTAAAAAAATGTTGCCAGACATGTCGCTAAATATGTCACCAAAAGGCATCTTTCTTGTAGTGATAGGTTTTTGGTGTTGGAAAGTTTCATTTCTAGTGAGGTTACTTGGTGGTTAATAGATAAAAATTAATTTAGCTAGAGTCTATGAACGAAGACGAAAAATAGTTTAAATTACAGAAGCAACAGAAACAGAAGAACAAAAGAAAGATAGACATCATAAGTTGGATGAAAAAGTGGAAAGAGAAAGAGGAAATATACGATCTTATTAGCCATAATTGATTAAAAGAGAAAAAAAATAGCTAATATATGGAAACACGTATATCACAGTTGTATATAGCTAAAATAGTGGTGTGTAGATCACTAGTTCTGAATACACACAGAGCCAAAATTACTGGATTTTAAGATAAGGGATAGCATCCCCGTTCTCATTCAACCATGTTTAAAAATGTATTCAAAGCTATCATCCATGTAATTATCATGATGTCTAATCCTAGGCGATCTTCTAAGCTTATTCGTTTTACAAAACCTTTTCAATTGTACCCTTTTATACATCAAGGAAAATAGTTTTTTTGATTAGTTGTAACCACTCTACCTCTATATGTTTATCATAGTCAAAATAAACTGAAATTTAACAAAACAATATTACAATAATAACGGTTTTTATATTTTCAATATAAAGGTCATATGTTTTTAAAATACAACTCTTTATATGTGTAAATAATTATAAATATAGTCCCGAAACTAAGTTTTAACAAAACTTAATTCATAATAATCACAAACAATGAAATAAATATGTATACGTTTAGGAGTAACAATATCAAAAGCCAAACTATACCATATACACGACTAAAACACACTATATTAATAAATGAGTAATAGGAAGGCTCATTTTCCTTATCCTTTTGATGATTAATTCCCTATTCCTTAATCCATCTATTTGAAATATATCCAAAGCCAAAAGTGAATAATGAAGAACACAAATAATACCAAAATTTTATAAAAAAACATTTATAGTCATAGATATGTTTATGCGCAAAGAAAAGTCTAATAAAACCAAAATTGTATAACAACTACAAGAACTATCTATGTAATAGTTTAAAAAATATAATAAAACTGAGATATGACAATTTTGCAAATAATGCTCTTTGTTATTTGTTATTTCATAAACTAGTGATATATTATTGATCATGATGTGAATTCATTGACGAATGATATAATATCATTAATGGTCTACCTGCCATTGCTTTCCTTAATCGTTTTCCGATAGTTTTTGATCTAACGCTTCAACAGGATAATGAAATCCTTGGTTCGTTTAGCTTTGGAATTGTGATTGACTACTCTTTATTGGTTCCTGTTTTTTTATCCTTCTTAACTAGTTGTTGTGTTGGTGTCGTTGATGTTTGTGTGAACCGTCTGGTCTTCAATTTTTGAGCACTTAAAACTTGCACTAGAGGCATGTCTTTGTCCTTTCACGTCATTATTTATTACTTTTGTTCGGTCACTGTTTGCTGATGATATTTAATCATGTTTCGTTACTTCTGTTTGCAGAAGTCGGTTTGAGTACGTATCATGTACATGAATCTCACCCATATAAGTAAATGTCCCTTAACGATATCTTTTGTTTTTGTTAACTAGTTGTATAACTGTTGAGAACTTTTTCATCCTTCTTCAAGAATTTACTTTTATTATACAGAATTATGCGGACTAGGCCGTGGCACAAATGAATTTGAAGATGCATTCAAGATTATTTGTGAATCGCATGACTTAACTCTAGCTTAAGTTTGGATTCGCTTTGAGAATGAGAATCCGTTTCCCTTTTCATCTTCGTGGAGGACAATCAAACAAAACTAGTGTTTGCTGTCAAATTGATTGGTTATTGTGATGTTTCATATGATAATAGTTCGTCTGTTATCAAGAATTATTATGATACTTGTGATATGCTTCCTATGAAATTGGGGGAGGGGCTTGCTGGCAAGACACTTCAAACTTACGAACCTTACTTTTGCCGAGACGTTTCTAAGATGAGTCATAATGGGCTATTGGGGCTACTTTCTGCTCATACCAAATGTAGTTGTTTTACTATATGCTTGAGGAGCATTCACACCGCTGATCTTGATTATGCTTTTGAATTCTTATGGCCTAGAAATCGTAACTTCTCTTTGGTCTTGGAGTCGCTGTTACTAACACTAAAGAGGTGTTTGCCAAGTTTCAAGCTTGCTTCTGGTGCAGAACTGGGTAGTGAATTACGTGTACTAGATGTTGACAACTCTACAGGAAGCGGACCGGATACTTCAAGACTCTCAAGGTAACTAACTTCAACGGGGAGACGTATATTGGTGATGAGACAGATGAGGATGATGATGTATTCTTAGTCGCAAGTTATGTGTAATTAATGAAGTATTTTTTTTATTTATTATCCATTTTGTCTCGGGTTGGGACGGGAGGAAGTAATAAATGCCACATAAGAAAGCCCAGTTGCGCTACTATACTTAGAAATTGGACAAAATACACTTGCTCTACAATGTGACACGATGAGAAAGATCAACACAAACCATACATTTTTTTCAAATTATTCCCCACCTCTTCTTAAATTTCTCAATTACCATCCTTAAATTCTCAAAACAATTTCAAGTCTCAACACAAATTACATCCCCTGTTCGTTCTCTGTTCGTTATCTGTTTAATAACCTGTGAACTCGGATTGATCAACTTATAAAATGGAAATGTCTGTTGGAATACAACATAATTATGTCACTCCTAAACTTATTAACCTTAATTACACCAAGTCATGTTTTTCTTCATCTATCCTGAAAACGCAACTCCCTGTTTGTTCTTCTTCGATCAAGTTTTCATCGCTTTAAATTCAAGAAGAAACTCACTTCATAATCTCATCAAAGGCTCTTCTGTTTCCGAAGCTGACACGACTGATACTACCACAGTAAGGTATAATTTCTTCATATAATATAGTTCATTAACTGTTTCTTTTACTTTCATTTATATTACGTGTAATTGCATGATTTTTTGAATAGCAAAGTATTTAAATAGTACTTAGCTAGGTGGTCGGTTTTGGTAATTATACTTCTATGATATCGAAGCTAGTATCGGCTAATTGTTTTTTATTACCTTAAAATGAGGTGTTTCACGTTCAATTTTAGCCCGATCACATATCTACTATATGTTCTATGCTTATTTTTTTTTACCCAAAAGGCATTGGATAAGCTTGACGCGTTCTAAGGTTTTATTGTTACATAATTGCCTCAGAGAAGAAGGTAGCATTAGTGAGGAGAAATGATATAAGGAATATAGCGCTTGTTGCTCATGTTGATCATGGAAAGACAACTTAGTGGATGCTATGTTGAAACAAGCAAGGCAAGCATTATATTCACTACCATTCTCTTACGTTTTGTTCATAGCAGAGTTATGTTTTTGTTACGAGTCTAAAGGCGTGTTTGGATTTTCAATTTGGAACTGATCATTTAGTTTAATGTTTGGATAAACCGATTCTGTTTTTGTCCGTTTATTTAAATCAGTTTTGAATAATTGCAAGCAAACTGATTATCTAGGGGTAAACCAAATCTTTCTATTGACTCTTCTTTTTAACTAATCAAAGATGCTTTTACTCCTATTTAACGTAACGTCTCTCCATTTTCACAGAAAATCCTTTTTGCTCATGTTATTCTGAGTTGCTCATCCAAACACCCCTAACTTTAGCTGTTTCTATTTATGTTGTTTCTTGTTTCAATGAGCTAATAATGATTGTTGTCCTTTGTCGCAGGTATTTCGTGATAATCAAGTAGTCGAAGAAAGAATAATGGACTCAAATGACTTGGAGCGTGAGAGAGGAATTACAATCCTTAGCAAAAACACGTCTATTACTTATAAAGATACAAAAATGAATATTATCGACACTCCAGGCCATTCTGACTTTGGAGGTGAAGTAATGGTGGAAGGAATTTTTATCAGTGGTATGATCACTCGTAACCTTTTTTCTTCACAGCCTTTAAATGCATTAGGTACTCTCTATCAGAAAAAGAAACCGAGCCAATGCTGTTTGGGGGGATTTTCAGGGTGGATTCGGTTGAGGGCCCAATGCCACAACAAGATTTTTTTGAAAGAAAGCTCTTGAATTCGGCCCATGCAGTGGTTGTTTGTTTGTGAATAAGATCGATAGACCATCATGCTCGTGCCAGAATATGTCATCAAGTCTACTTTTGAACTCTTTATTGAACTAAATGCGTCTGAATGAACAAGTAAGTCAGTACGATAAGTTGAAGAAAATGCATCTTCAAAGCAGCTTGCTGTCACATTTATGTATGTGTGTACCATTATAACATAATGTAAGAAAGGTATAATTATTATGCAGATGTGATTTTCAAGCAGTGTATGCGAGTGGTATAAAGGGAATGGCAGGACTTTCTGCCGATAATTTGGCAGACGATCTTGGACCACTTTTTGAGACAATAATTAGGTGCATACCAGGGCCAAGCGTTAAGAAAGACGGGTGCACTTCAAATGATGGTATTACTAATTGTCTCATTTATATCGTTTGTTGACTTTTGGTATTAGCTGCTTTACCAAGCTCAAGTTTCTCATGATATTATATGAAGGTCACGAGCACAGAAGAGACGAGCACAAAGGAAGAATAGCTATTGGACGTTTACATGCCGGGGTTTTGACTAGAGGCATGGATGTTCGTGTAAGTCTGATTTATAATTCACTTGACTTATGAACTTTTGACCAACATATGTAGACAAGTTTTTTCATGTAAAATTGAAACAAATTCCGTTGTTCTTATGCTTCATTTACATGATCTCAGATATGCTCAACGGATGATGAATGCAGATTTGGAAAAGTGAGTGAACTGTTTGTATTTGAGAGTTTTTCAGAGCACCTGCAGAACGTGTCGAGGCTGGTGACATTTGTGCTGTCTGTGGGGTTGGTGATGTTCAGGTAATTTAACCAGTTTGAAAACATATCCGTTTGTCTTTATATGGAAATAGTGGAATCATTAATCGTTACTCATTATTATGTAATCAGATCGGAGAGACCATCGCTTGTAAAAGTGATGGCAACCATTGCCTGCTATTAGGGTGGAAGAGCCTACAGTTAAAATGGCTTTCTCTATCAATACATCACCATTTGTCGGTCGCGAGGTATGTAAAATACATTAGTCTAGGTTGGGGGTAGTTTAATGTTTTTGCAATATCATTATAAACACTTTTCTCAGGGGAAGTATGTTACTAGTAGAAATTTAAGAGATAGACTATACCGTGAGCTCGAGAGAAATTTGGCTATGAAAGTTGAAGATGGTGAAACCGCTGATACTTTTCTTGTTAGTGGACGTGGTACTTTACATCTCACCATTCTGATAGAGAACATGTAAATCACTTCATTTAATCTGAAAATCTTTCTTTATGAATTGCTCTGTAAATGGTTTAACTAACGAACGACGTGTATTATAGGCGAAGGGAAATTATGAGTTCATGGTTGGGCCTCCGAAGGTTATTAACAAAAGAGTAGACGACAAGGTGCTCGAACCTTATGAGGTAATCATACATACTTATCTGAGTGTGGTAACCGAGAGTGTTGAGACCGGGCTCTACAATTTGATCATTTACTTCAAAATTAATATACTACCTGCAGATTGCCTCCGTAGAGGTGCTGAAGAACTATGGGTCCTGTGTGTTGAACTACTTGGAAAAGACGGGGGCAAATGTTCGATATGCAAGGAGGGTATGAATACTACCCTTGTTTCCTGTGTTTTAAGTTGCAAAATGATGCTAATGGTGCACAAGAGATTAAATTTAATTTACATTTTTGTATCAGCTCTGAAGGAACCACACTACTGAAATACAAAATACCAACTGTGGGCTTCTTGGACTACGTAATGCCATTCTACGCGGTCCCGGGGAACTGCTATTCTCAACACTATCTGATAGTTATGGACCTTGGGCTGGTGATATGTCAACCCGTGATCTCGGATCCCTGGTAACAAAATTAATTTCATGTCGCAATTGAAGCACATACAAAGATTGTCTCCTGCAACACTTTTCATAACAAATGATTGTCTTTTGATTATGTGATTATTCATTTGCACATACTGTAATTAGGTTTAACCAAAACACGCATCTAAATACTACCCCATATATCTGACATATAGGTTGCGTTTGAGGATGGAACCACGACCTCGTATGCTCTAGCTAGTTCTCAAGAAAGAGGGCAGTTGTTTGTTAAACCCGGAGCAGAAGTTTACAAAGGTCAAATTGTTGGCATTCATCAACGACCAGGTGACTTGTCCCTCAACGTTTGCAAAAAGAAAGCAGCTACCACGTCCGTTCCAAAAGAAGTGTCAGGTTAACAAACTGCTCTCTTTCATTTCGATAACAAAAACTTCTCTGTGATACATATCAATTAACATGATCAAATTTACCCAATTGTGTAATGCAGTTGTTCTTGACACGCCTATGGATTATAGTCTTGATGACTGCATTGAATACATCCAAGAAGATGAGTTAGTCGAAGTAACTCCCAAAAGCGTCAGAATGTGCAAAAATCCAAAATGACCAAAAAAGGTCGATAGATAAAAAAAACGACAAGTTTTGTACCAATAGAACCATATGGTGCTGGCTTCATGAGGGAATGCATAACATATATAGAAGAGTTTGTAGTTCATTAGACATTGAAAACGTGCAGTCATCCAGACAGCGTTGTGTTCATTGATCTCATGGATCTGTATACATAATAGTGAAAGAAAACCTCACAAATTTATAGGGCATAGCGGTGAAGGATTGATGTAAAGCAACAAAAATATGTGTAGATTTCGAATTCATACAGGTTCAATGTAAAGGCATATATCGTTTGTGGCGAAACACACATTACATAATGTAGTTTGGACCTTTGGTTATTGTTATTTCCAGGTGTGGGTTTGTAGTTGTTCAAAACCAGCCAAATTGAAACATAAAAAGAAGTTCAACCAAAAATAATACTGTAATTGGCAATTTGAAGGCCTAAAATGAACTTTACGATAAGGCCTTATCTTAATCTTAATCTTCATTAGGCCTTGCAAATGGGTGGGTTGGGTCGGTTTGGGTAATGGGTCCAAACGGGTTAGGGTCAAAACGGGTTGGGTTCAAATGGGTTCGGGTCAAAACGGGTTTTTTTTAAAATTTTTGTTTTATTTTCTTTGAAGTGTTTGAAACGTGCGCAACATTTTAAAGATGGAAACTTTAGTTGCCCAAACGTACTTGGATTTCAAAAGATGGAAAATTCTTAGTTTTTGATTAGTGTCTGATGTGGAGAATAGCAACCCCAACGACCACTGTGATTCTTCACTTGGGAGATTCGATAGCTTTTGGCTATTTGTAATAAACAATCCTTTCTCCTATGTAAAACCTGATTTCACCATTGTTGTAATCATGTGAAGGAAATTTGCTAAATGCAATCAGGGATTCCAGTAACTAGAAGAGAAAGCTCCATAAAAAGTGTGTGGGAATTGGATTTACGAGTTGCGTATAAATATTGCCGTGTAGAAGACAACTGCATTCACGTCGGTCATCAGATTCAGTTCCTAATCTCTTGATAGCGTTTGTATAGAACAACTTTTCCACAACGACGACACTTATCAATGAAGTTTTATAACTACTATCTGTCAGATCATAATATATTGCTTCACGGGTCACAACCTGCAGAAGGACATATTAAATAACCAGCGATATAAAGTATGTGTATTAGTGTTTGTGAGAGAGTGACAGAATACCTCAGAAAGAGAAGGAATCTTTCCCAAATCCAAATTTGAACAAGTTGGAATGGAGCCCGAACCATAACAGATCCATTATCAGTACTCTTACAATTAACGTGATCAACGATTTTGCTTTAAAAAAGTTTAAATCTCTATAAATGGTAGCAAGAACAGCAGGTGCAAGAGCAAGTTTAACTCTCGAGCTAATTGAACAACAATGGTGAAAACATTTCTCACAACCACGTCATATGATGAAAAGAATATAAATAGTCTGATTAAACTAGTAGTACCCGTCATACGATGAAGGGAAAATAAATAGTCTGATTAAACTAGTAGTAAAAAATAATAAACGTAAAGAACTAAAGTCATGATTCTGGATATTAAAGTAAAAAAAAGGGTTCCTTACAATACAATCCGAGCATAAGAACGTAGGAAACATGTTCGTGATTATCTACAAAAGGGGCAGATAGAAGACTACACAACTACATAATTGTGAACGTTAATAAATTTCAGTTCATCGGCAATTGATCTTTAATGTCTAAATGAAGCGGAAATAAAAGACAAGATAGCTCAAAAGCGGTCAGCTTATGGTCTGTTCCCGTTTTTTCTTTTACACTTGACCTCCCGAGTACAAATACACCAACTACAATGAGCAGAGCACCTGAAACCAAATACCTAAATATTAACTTATGAGTACCAAAAAACTTTGATGATCGTTATACATATTAGCTTCTGTGTATACTTTCACCAGTAACCAAATACCTACTGATGTTCAAGATTATAGATCGTTATACATATTAAAATACCTAATTGGTACTACTTAAAGTCGGGATCAAGACTTCAATATCTTCCACAAGTCCTTCTTCTATATCTTCATCATCTAAATAAAAAGGTAAAAGACTTATAATTAGTATCATGTATAAGATAAAAACACGTAATAAATAAGTTACAAAGAAATAAACATAATACCTTCTACATCGAACAACCAATCTCGAGTGCATAACAACGCCTCGGCATTTGATGATAATAGCGAACTTCGGTACTTACTTATAATCTGACCCCCAAAACTAAAAGATGATTCACAAGCAACACTAGTGATTGAGTGACTCAATACATCACGAGCCATAAGAGCCAATTGTGGAAACCTTGCTTGATTATCCTTCCAAAATTGTAATATATCAATATCTAGATTTCTATTAAGTCGAGGTTCCTCCAATACATTTTTAATTGTGATTTATGTCCCTCGACCCTTTCAAACTGACCTTGAAATGCCTCATATCCATCTAACTCATCTGGTGATTCACCAACAACATTCGAACTCCCCTTTACGCAAGAATGGTTGATTGTTTCGGAACGCATTTCATACTCTGTATATAGCTTATACAAACCATCAGAAATACTTAAGCTTATTTCTTGGATCCAAAATTTGAGCAAAAGACAAAACCATACTATAGGTTTCCCAATATTTAGTAAACTTTTTTTCCTTTCTTTTGCCATACTACTTATAATAGGATCCGAATTGCAAATCTCCTTTTCAATAGAACTTTGAATTTTTCATATTTTGAAAAAGTACCAAGTTTGAAGTGGGATACGAAGTTCTGGAAAAAAAGTTGTGATGTTGTAAAACGGTTCCAAAAACAATTTAAAATTTCTATCAATAAGGTCTAATTGAACATACGCATTGCGATAAACCAAAGCACAATCAAGCATAAGATATGTAGAGTTCCATCTCGTCACGATATCTTGACGAATATGTCTCCCACATTGTAACTTTAGGGAGGCTATGCATTCCGCAAACTTAAACTTTCTGGCTGAACTTCCTCTCACATACTTCACCGACTCCCGCACTTTTTCAATGGCTCCTTCATTTACTTTTAACCCCGCTTGCACAATAAGATTCAACACATGTGCTCCACAACGAACATGGATAAAGTCTCCATCACAAAGTAGTACATTATTCAAGCGTAAATGACTTTTGAAGGTATCGACTAAACCTTCATTATAACTCGCGTTATCTAAAGTGATGGCAAAAACCTTTTTCTCGATGCCCCGATCTGATAAGAACTTGATCAAGTATTTAGCCAAAATAGGATCAGTATGCGGAGGCGATATAACCTAAAGTTTAACACTTTTTTTCTTAACAATAAAATTTCCATCAGTATAATGAGCTGTGAGTGCCATGTACCCGTCTGTTGTAATCGAGGTCCATAAATCAGATGTAAAACAAATTCTACTCGTTACTTTCTCTAGTTGCTTCTTAAGATTCATTTATTCCCTCTCGTATATTTTTAGTACATCCGGCTTCGTAGTGTTTCTTGTTATGTGATTTACATCTCGATGTAAGAACTTATGCATTTGTCTCGTTGCGTAATGTTCAACATAACTAAATGGATAGTTATGTTTGATGATAGAAATTGACATTTTCTCACTATACATTGCTTGATCCAAAGGTGCTCGTTTTTGTAATGGCCCGGGTTCATTAAGGTTAAAACATTTCGGGATAATTCGCTTCATGTTAGAAGTTCCAAAATTGGGTTTGGCAGAATATTCTTTTCCTCACGCCATACAAACTCCTATTCTGAAACTATCTGACCCTTTTCGTTTTTTTAAATATCTCCAAACTTTAGAACGTTCTTTATTCAAAGTTGTTAACGAAGCGTCATCTTCATTCTCGTCACTTACACTTCGTTGTTGAGTATCGTTTGACATACCTATGTCAAAAACATAACAATCATCGTTTAGACAAATAACACAAATTGCTATTAGTCGGTTTATATTACATATTTACATCAGAAAAAGTGCCCAAATTGTTCCCAAAACAGCAATGCTATAACAGACACAACGTTTTATACGGACCCAATGTTTAGACTGTTCAACTATTACTCAAATTTAAACTTGTAGTAAGAAATAATAAACATGATGAAATAATAAACGTAAATAAGTTTGAACAGTGACAACTATTACTCAATTATAGCCCCAAAAATCCAAAACCGTTATAAAGCAAAATCGTTCCCAAAACACCAAAAGGTTATCAAAAGTTGCCCTAAATCCAAAATCATTATAAGGCAAAACAAAGAAATTAATTAGTTAATAGATAAAGAAATTTTACCTAATAAATTGCTTAAATGTTTGTTGAAAGAATTCAAGCAGCAGCAGAATCACGAAGACATTTTGAGGTTCTGAATTCAAGCGTATAACCTAGAACATGTGAGAGGGTTGTTTGATAAAACATAATGATTTAGCGCCGAATGATTCACAGTGTTAAAAGATAATTGCTTGTTTATTGTGTTCTTAATTAATTCGCTGAACTTATAAATAACTTATAATAATCTAAACAACATTTTCCATTTCGCAACACATTAAATTCCATACAATTGTTAATTTGAAGAATTTAAGTACAAAAGAATACCAATTTAATCATGTAATTTAGTCATTCATTACTTTGAGTCCACTTCTTGCATTTCTTGTTCTTCGTATCCCCATTTTGTCCTTCCATAAGTATATATGGCATTCATGTTCAAACCCGCTTTAGTTGTCTCTTGTCCTTTTAGTTATGTTGAACCATTTATCATCCAAACTAATACCTAATGATCAAAAACACAAATTAGTCCCCCCCAATCCATAAACGAAAGTAGCAATTTTTTTTTTCATTAAACCCATTTGGCCCGTGGTGATGCACTTGGGGAAAAATGACTATCATATATTCATATTTGATCCATGGTGATTGTTGAACCCTTAAAGTGAACCTGATGCAAAAACAATGATGCGAACCAAACTACTTATAAGTCAAAAAAGACATACACATAAATCGCATTGTCGGCCATAAGTCTATACACTTAAAAGTTAAAACCTCATTGTGCAACTGTGCCCATACGTCCAAACTAATGCATATAGTTTCTTAATAATAGACATAGGAGATATATATTGCTACTTAAAACATGGATATTAGAATTTTTTAAATACCTATAAGCATCTTTTTTTTCTTTATCAAATTTTTTCATGTTCAATCATACAAACGCATCAATTTTACTTTAACATGAACTTGAATTGAAAATAATAAGAAGTTCAATTATGACCACAAATATTCCAGTGATTGGCATTTGATAAACGCGTGACGGGTGACGTTCGTTATAAAAAAGAAAATTTTTAGCAAAAAGAATTCATAAATAAATAAAACAACATTCAATCATAATCGACTAATTGTTTATCAGAACGCAACATAGTGAAATTAGAATTTTCAAAAAGAAAATCGATATAAAGATCGACAGAAAAGAACCTGTTATGATTCTATGAGATAGATAGCACCATGATAGACCATGATAGAAGAGAGTCGTTAAGAGAAGATGAGAAAGAAATGGCATGTGGGTGAAAGTGAGGTGCTGAATAGGTTCATGGATTGTTTTAAGTAGGAATCATTCAGCATGACTTAATTCTCGTTCAAAACCATTACTCCGTTCAGAGGTCGACATCAAACGCGTTGAATGCTGACCGTTTGCAGCACTCAGCACTGAATCACTCCATTTTTTGTTCTAGCCCAGTCTCACCTGTTAGAACAAATGTTCAGGCCCATAGCAGTCCAAAATATTAAATTAAGAGTCCAATAAGACCCAAAACAAGATGGATGGATTTGGATCAGACTAAATCTTAATCTATACTAAAATATAAAGAATCTCCTTTAACATCTTAATATCTTAAATTTTAAGTAATTGAAATTACCTTAATACCCTTAATCTATATTTATTATTATTTAAGTCAAACAACACTCTTTTTCCTAATTAATTTAAAAAAATTTAACATCTAACAAAGTAACTTATTTAATTAAAAAAAAATTAAAATACTTTCTTTTTAATTTAAAACTTTCAAAATTACAAATTTTATTTTATAACCCCATAAACTTAAAATAATTAAAATATTATGCATTTTTTTCTACTAAAATACGTATACTAAATCTACACTATAATATAATCTATTTCTACTATATAAAACATTTCCCAAATAGTCTTAATTCTCTAAAACCTTAGTAATTGAAATTACTTAACTACCGTTTTTATATCTCTCACCACATATCATTATTCAAAATAACTTATAATTAAATAATATTGGTTAATAAAGTTTTAGCCTTGTAGAGTAAATGAACGAAAAGATACGTTAAACATGTAGACTTAGAAGTGTCTATTTACCATAATAACAATAACCAATTTCGGTTATATTGATTAAAGAATTTATGATTGGAACCAAAACTAACATGTAAGTCCATACCGTAATTAACGGTATTTATTTGTTAACAAATGGGTCAAATTCATAAAAAAGTTCGATTACAAACCATGCAAAATTGATGGAGAATAGGAAGTCGAAAGAGGTTCATCTAAAAAATGATTCCTAAGTTTGTTTTGTAATTTGTTTGATGGAAAATGGGAAGTCGGCTCAACACATACACACTTATGTCACACATGTTGGTCCTAATTGTACTTGATGAGGTTTCATATGCTAAAAATGTTTATTTGTTATGTTTAAGTATAGGGCTGAAAAGAATAACTAAACTATCTGAGATCAGACCTTAAGAAAGATTGGGTATCCTCTCAAGAAGAAACCATCATTATGGACATACATACTCAAATAGGTATTTACTCATTTTCTTTAAAAAATATTATCTTTATCTTTTAAAAGCTTTTACTTATAGGTAGGTTTATTTGTCATTACAATGTTATGTTTTAGATGGTCAACAATTGCAAGAAGCTTACCAAGAAGAACCGATAACGAGATATAAAACTATTAGAGAACTCAATTCAAGAAAAAAAAGTGTAAAGTGAGTTTGAATCAATCAAGAAATAGAAAAAAATGACTATTGATGGGCAAATGTTTTAATAAGTACAAGGACAACAAGAATTGCAACAAACTATATTTTCTATCTTTTAAAAGTTCGTATCTATACGTATCTTCACGTTTTACATTATGATTGGAGTTTAAATACATTTTATGTTTTTATTGTTTTGCGTATTTAATTTCCGTAGTTAAATATTCGTAATATAATTATATCAAATATAGTTTATTATCCCCGCTGCACCGTGCGGGTACTATACTAGTCTTAATATATAATAAAAGACATGTCTAAAAGTTTATATATCAAAGTAACAACCATTAGATGAGCTTTTAGATCATTTTAATGATGTCATTATTTACTAATTTTATTATAACCCTTTTACTTTATAATATTTACCTTTATAATTATTAATATTTAAATAAAATTAATTAACCTCTCTACTTTAAATAATATAACACTTTAATTTTAATTGATATCTAAAGAAATACGAAACATATATATTTTAAATAGGGAAAAGTGAATATGAGGCTGTTACACATGTAAACTTACATTCGGAACTCATAAAAAGTGTGGTTTTGTTAAAAATTAAAAATTCTTCAAATTTATATAATTTTAATCATATTTATTAAACTAACTTTACTAATTTTTATCTATTTATATCTTTTTTTCATTAATAGTGTATTTCAACAATATAAGTTTTTTTCTTTATCAATGGACATCTATCGAAGTAACTTTTAATAACTTATTTATAATAAACAATAACCCCTTGCATCTTGAAGATCATCTCAATACCACAAATCACGCGTTGAATAACATTTAAACCACAAAACGACATAGTTTTTGATGAGTTTCCCATGTAAGCTGACATGTGTAACAACCAAATATTCACTTCCCCGTTTTAAATATTAGACTTTTTTTTTATATAAATCATTAGTAACGAAATCATGTTTTTAGTTATGTATATATTAATTATTTTATTTTAATAAGGTTTTCCTCTAATTATGCATGAAATATTTTTGTGTACGTTAACGAACACATGATCATGTTTAACCACCTTTTAGTTTTTAATTTGTAACTGTTTATTTTCTCTTCTTAAACACGACGACTCTTAAATAATTATCGTAGCTACGATTATTGTTAAAATACAACTCGCAGTGTATGTTTTTTATCTTTTGTTTGTTTTTCTTTAACTTCGAGTCTATCCTGAAAACATGCAAATTGCCTTTCAAGAATCGTTAATAGGTATATGATATATTTGAAGTTTAAAATAATAATCTCTTATTTAACTCCAAATTTATTTCTTATAAACTAATGACATAAATTTGGAGATAAAGTCACTTACGCATAAACGAAAAAGCGTAACACTTGCTAACATAATATTTTGTCTACATGGGTAATAGCTTTCTATTTTTCTTTCTATACATGATATGTTTTTTTTAGCATTATATTGTTTTCGATATAGTTATTCACGTATTACGCATGTCAATAAACTAGTAAATAAATAAAAGATGGGTTAATATACAAATAAATTACCATACTTTTCGGAAATGTTTAATTTTGTTACTCTATTTTTTCTGTTCAATTGTATTATTGCACATTTTTTTATTTTTTTTTGTTCAATTGTATTATTGTACATTTCTTTTATAAAAGATATCAAAAACATGAAATTTGTATATTTTCTTTTCTTTCTTTTTCTTTGGCAAAAAGTAAAAATTAAGCAATAAAACTCGAAAACACAAGTCAAGGTGAATGGAGTTAATGTAGATGGAACTAGGGATGGGATTGGTTTAGGGAATTGAGGAGAAGGGCCAAAAGCAATTTTGAAGAGGTGTTAGGGTATATTAATGGTAAGTCCCCAAACAATACACTGGCGATAAAGTTTGGTGGTTCTTAGAGGATGATGGTCAATTCACGGTCAAGTTGCTAAAAGAAAAAGTGGACGCGTAAATACTAAATTTACACTCTAGCGGGTTGATCACTCGTTTGAATGGAAGCTACGCTAACGGAGAATTGCATTATATAATTATGTTGGTGGACCTTGACTCTATCGTATGTTCATGTTGTTCGTGAGCGATCGAATGGTGGAGGATTGTTTTATCCGGTGCATATGTGTAGAGCTTAGATGGGAAAAAAATATTTTAATGGTGGGATTGATCTAGGTCTCTTTAATAATGGAAGTGGAACCATTGATGAGATTACCTTACATGAAGGGCAAAGTGATCTTTCAAGTAAACAAAAAGTGATTTGGTGGTTTGGAGTACAAAATTCTTGATTTGGGGAATGCGCAACAATGTAATTTTTAATGGGATGAAGGTGCATACAATATGTCTTTACTATGAATTACAACTTTTTATCTTTCCTTTGGGTTTGTCATAGAGACAAAAAGTTTACCATTTCATGGCAAAATTGGATATCAAATCCGAAGATGATAAACAATAACAAAAATAGAGGTTTCAAGTTTTAGAAATTGAAACATTATGCTTAGACTTGTGGTACTACTTGTAAATTTTGGTTTATATTCTTTTAATCGTGTCTTGTTATTTCTAGAGCATTGGGCATTTAATTATTTCCAAAACCTTTACTCCTTCTAAATGGAAAGGATAGTTTTTTTACTTATTTTTTTTTATACTTATTCGGTTGTTGCTTTACCAGAAAAATAAAATTCAATCATACGAAATGTATGCCTTTTAAGCCAATAGCATCTGGGTCCTAAAAGAGCGGTGGTCAAAGTTGCAGATGGATATACCACTAAGTCCTTATTGCAGTATCTGAATGAAGTTTGTGTGCACTATAAGTCTCGTGTGCAATGTCTGAATGAGTCTCATGTGTATTGTCTGAATGAGCCTCGTGTGCAACTCGTGTGCACTGTCTGAATGAGCCTCATGTGCACTGTCCGAATGAGTCTCGTGTGCACTATGAGTCTCATGTGCATTGTCTGAACGAGCCTCGTTTGCACTATTTGTGCAGATTGTAACTGCCCTTGACCAAGATTAAATGGTATTATTAATGGCCTTTATGACATAGTCGTGTAACTGTTTGACCATTATGAAGACTAATTGCATATAGATTAATGAGACTAATTAATTCTCATAATGTCATCATATTTTTGGGAGCTCTATATAAGAGCATATATTGCCAGCGTGAAAGAGAGACCAAAAACACCTAATACTCTGCAACAAAAGGTTCTCGATTTTGTGCCTAAAATCCGTAACAAACTCATTGTCTGATCTCAAAATGATATTCGTGATATCCAGGCGTTAGGGTCCAATAATCATTTTTGGAAAGTGATAACACGATTCATTGAGATATCCAATCATCATTCTGATTTTTTTTACCATGTCACAAAGAAGACCACCAAAAATCCAAAAATATTATTTTGTGAAATTAACTGGCGTCTACAATGAATCACATGACAACAAATTTCTCAAAACTGGACAAGTTTGTAGGGGTTGATTTTAGGCGTTGGCAAAAGAAGATGCACTTCTTTCTTACGAGCATGAGTATGGTATACGTGTTGAGTTCTCTCTGTCAAGAAGATGGAGATGATGCTACCGTGGAACAAATCCGCATGAGGAACAAGTGGGAGAATGACGACTACGCTTATCAAGGTTTAATCCTCAATGGTATAGTTGTTTCCATTTTGACATTTATCAAAATATTGAATCTATAGAAGAATTATGGGACTCTCTTGCCACTAATTACATGTCTGAAGATGCCTTTAGTAAAACGTCCCTTGTGAGTAATTTTAATACTTATCAAATGGTCGATTATAAACCAATAATGGAATAATACAATGAGATTCTTTGGAAACACAAGACTCTATAATTAATTCAAGGGATGCAATATTTGATGAGAATCGTTTCTCATCTATACCTAGACCAAAGGATATGGTTCCGGCCCCAAGTGGAACCAATAAGGATAATAATGATGAAGGTTTTGAAAAGGTTGATCATCAACCACTTGAGCTTTGTAAAAGAAAGAGAGAAAGGAAACCTAAATCATTTGGACCTGATTAATTATATCTAATTGATGGTTCTCGGGATGGGGTTTCTACACAATATTCATATTACTTCATTATTGAGGATGATCCTAAAACATTTGATGGAGTAATGAGGTCTCAAGATGTTGTTTTCTGGAAAGAAACAATTCATGATCTGATGGATTCCATCATGGGCAACAACACTTGTTGATCTACCAATTGCTTGCAAACCATTGGAATGCAAGTGGCTCTTCAAAAATAATATGATGGTAAATGGAACTATTGAAAAGTTCAAGGAAAAATTGGTTGTTCAAGGCTTAGACAAAAGCTCGGGATTGATTACTTTGATACATATGCTACAGTAGCTCGTATCTCTACCATTAGACTGTTGATTGCCTTAGCCAAAATTCACAATCTGGTTATTCACCAGATGGATGTGAAACAACATTCTTGAATGGGGATTTGGATGAGGAGGTTTAGGTGAATCAAACTCAAGGCTTCATTATGCTAGGAAATGAAAATAAGGTGTACAAACTTGTTAAATCCTTGTATGGACTAAAACAAGCACCTAAGCAATGGCATCAAAAGTTTGATGAAATGGTTTTGTATAATGGTTATCATCTTAACCAATCTGACAAATGTGTATATAGAAAATTTGATGAATTTGGTAAAGGATTCATCATTAATCTATATGTTGATGACATGCTGATTTTTGGGATTGATCAACATCAAGTCGATTATAGTTTATTTTATATTGGATATCCTTCGGTGTTGGAAGGATACTATGATGCGAGTTCGATAACCAATGTCGGAGATCATTCTTCACAAAGTGGTTGGGTTGGGGGAGGTGCCATTTCATGGGTGCCAAATAAGAAAACATGTATTACCAACTCGACAATGGAATATGAATTTGTTGCCTTAGTCGTTGTTGGTAAAGAAGTAGAATGGTTAAGGAAATTGATTTATGAGATTCCATTGTGGCCTAAACCTACAACACCCATTTTTGTTCGTTGTGATAGTGTTGCAACATTGGCAAAGGCTTATAGCCAAATGTATAATGGGAAATCTAGACACTTAGGTGTTAGATATAACATGATTCACAAGCTTATCATGAATGGGGTGATTTCTGTAGAGTTTGTGAGGTCACAACAGATTTTAGTTTGATCACTTAACAAAGGGATTGGGTATGGACTTGGTCATTAAGTCTACAAACAGGATGGGTTTAAAGTCCGCCTTAATTTTTGAGTGTAAGACACCCAATTCCCTCTAGATAAGAAGCT
>CAJVGC010000243.1:0-29507 GCA_910822075.1 Senecio squalidus
CTCATCTACTCAAGGAGCAAGGAAGATCACGCGAAACACCTTAAACTCATTTTGGAACTCCTTCAAGAGCAGCAATTGTACGCCAAATTCTCGAAGTGTGAATTCTGGCTCCGAGAGGTACATTTCCTTGGTCACGTGGTAAACCAAGAAGGGATTCATGTAGATCCAGCCAAAATCGAAGCGATTGAGAAATGGCAAGCTCCGACAACCCCAACAGAAATCCGTCAGTTCCTAGGATTAGCGGGTTACTACCGAAGATTCATTGAGAACTTCTCAAAAATCGCAAAACCTCTCACCGAACTCACTCAGAAGGATAAGGACTTTATCTGGGGAAAAGATCAGGAGGATTCTTTTCAGAAACTCAAGTACCAATTATGTCACGCACCAATCCTATCCCTGCCAGAGGGCACGGACAACTTCATAGTGTTTTGCGATGCCTCCCACCAAGGACTTGGGTGCGTTCTAATGCAGAAGGACAAGGTCATCGCTTATGCTTCCAGGCAGCTGAAGATCCACGAGCAAAACTACACCACGCACGACTTAGAGTTAGGAGCAGTCGTGTTTGCCTTGAAGATTTGGAGACACTACCTATATGGTACTAGGTGTACGGTCTTCACCGACCACAAGAGCCTCCAACACATCTTAGATCAGAAAATGCTCAACATGAGGCAACGTAGATGGATAGAACTGCTGAGTGACTACGATTGCGAGATCAATACCACCCGGGTAAAGCAAACGTAGTAGCAGATGCCCTAAGTCGGAAGGAAAGGGTAAGGCCATCCCGAGTTCGAGCATTGGGTATTCAGGTTCAGACAAGCCTACGAGAGCAGATTGCAAACGCGCAGCAAGAGGCGTTAAAGCCCGAGAACCTTAAGGCCGAAACGCTTCATAACCACGAGAAGGAATTCGAACGCAAGTCGGACAGAATTTACTATTTCAAGGGCCGAGCATGGATTCCAAGATCTGAGGATCTTCGCCAACTCATTTTGGATGAAGGCCACCGATCTAGATATTCCGACAAGTTATACAAGGACCTCAGGGAGTACTACTGGTGGCCGGGCATGAAGAAGGATATCGCCTTGTACGTAGCCAAGTGCCTCACTTGCTCCAAAGTCAAGGCGGAATATCAAAAGCCCTCAGGTTTACTTCAGCAACCGGAAATTCCCATGTGGAAGTGGGAGCAGATTTCCATGGACTTCATCACCAAGTTTCCCCGTACAGCTAAGGGTAACGACACGATTTGGGTAATCGTGGACCGTCTGACCAAATCCGCTCATTTCTTACCAATTCGGGAAAATCATTCGATGGAGAAGCTAGCTCAAGTCTATATCAACGAGATCGTCTCTCGTCATGGAACCCCACTCTCCATCATCTCCGATAGGGATAGCCGATTCACCTCCCGTTTTTGGAATGTCCTCCAGAAATCCTTAGGTACCCGATTAGACCTCAGCACGGCATATCACCCTCAGACTGACGGCCAGAGCGAAAGGACGATTCAGACACTTGAAGATATGTGTGTGGTAGACTTCGGAGGAAGTTGGGACACTCACCTTCCTTTGGTCGAGTTCTCCTATAACAACAGCTACCATGCCAGCATCAAGTGTGCCCCGTTCGAGGCTCTCTACGGACGTAAGTGCCGGTCACCACTCTGTTGGTTAGAGGCGGGCGACCGACAACTCACGAGACTCGATATCGTCCAGGCAACCATCGACAAGATCACCACCATTCGTGAACGACTGAAGACTTCCCGTACCCGACAAAAGAGCTACGCTGACAACCGACGGAAACCCCTCGAGTTCCAAGTGGGCGACCGTGTACTCCTCAAAGTATCGCCCTGGAAAGGAGTAGTCCGTTTCGGGAAGCACGGTAAACTGAGCCCAAGGTACACAGGCCCGTTTGAAGTCATCGAACGTATCGGTCCCGTTGCTTTTCGTCTCCACCTTCCTCAAACTCTCGCGAGTGTGCATGATGTGTTCCATGTCTCACACTTGAAAAAGTGTCTGTCTGACGAGACAAGTCAAAATCGACAGCAAATTAAACTTCATCGAGGAACCACTCGAAGTTGTTGACCCGCGAGGTCAACAACTCCGACAGAGCCGTATTCCGATAATCAAGGTTCGGTGGAACTCTCGACGCGGTCACGAATTCACGTGGGAGCGTGAAGACCAATTCCGTCAGAAGTACCCTCATCTGTTCGAGAACTCCTCTACCTGATAAAACGCACTAAATTTCGGGACGAAATTTCTTTCAACCCGGGGAGAATGTGACAACCGTCAAAATCCAGGTACTTATTCTGTTGTGATATCAATTCGAAACATTAGTTACTTCTTTGTCTCGTACGCTCTATTTTGGTTCGTAACTTTTGAATCTATACTTTGTCGGAACTAGTGTCGAAATAACTTCCGGAATCAAAATTATAAGTCCTAATACCAAGAAAACACCTATTGAACTTTCCTAAGTTCATAACTTATCATAACCAACAACTTATAATTAACAAAAAGGTCCAACGAAGCAATAACGCAAAAACGAAAATTTCGAAATGACCAAAAATGGCCCGGTGCGCCGCACCCAGTGAAGTGGTGCGCAGCACCTCGCGCCAGGATTTCAAAAATGTTACAAATTTGGTCCCTTTCTCGTTTTACACTCCCACCACCCCATTTGGCCAATCAAAATCGACCCTTTACTGCCATTACCTGTCCCAAGACCAGGATTGACACTCCCTATACTCAATTATCTTTTCTTTTCAATTTACTTTTCATTTTAACCAAAACACAAAACACACACACATACATTCTTCTCTCTAGTTCTCTCAAGAACACACCATCACCAGGAGCTTTCCAGCCATTAAAACCCATATTTAAACCATACAAATCGTTCCAAACATCAAACAAAACCAAGGGTATCGTTTTTATCAAAAAGGACCACGGTTGTAAAGATTTTTGGAGCAAGAATCCGGCCAAAACTCTTCATCTAAGCTTTTCCTTCGGTAGATCTCTATACTTTTACTATTCTTACACTAATATTCAATTGCATGTAAGATCTAACGGTTAAAAATATGATTTTTCATAAATCTATGACTTGTTACGGTCAAAAACGTTTTTAAACGAAATACTCTTTAGATCCACGAATCTGTGGATAAAAACAATTATGAAACTGTTAAAAGGTTGTTTTAAATGATATTTACTAATTGCATGTTCGATCTAAACAACAAAGAAAAGTTTTATGAAGTTTTATGTCACTTTTCTCACAAAAACGATTTTTAACTAAAAAGTAATTAGATCTACATTTTTGTGGTTTAAAGTTGATTAGAAACTGATAAAACTTTATTTTATATGGTATCTACTGGTTGCATGTCGAAATCCATAAGTCACAAAACGTTTTTAGCAAGAAAAACACAAAACGGGATTGAGACAGCAGCTAGGTGCGCCGCACCTGTTGCCAGGTGCGCAGCACCGGGCTGCTGTCCTCCCGAAAATCGTCGTTTTACCCGATTAAAAGTTGTGTATACGTTCTGGACTTTTACCAAAATCATGAGGGGACTGAGATAAACAAAATCTATAATAAAAGTGACTTGTGTTGGACTATTTGGACCTTAATAAGCTATAAAACGTGTATTATTGTATATTAGGTGATTTGTGAGCGGAGTTGATTTACAATTTTTGGATATGAGATTTGGGCGCGGAAGCGCTGCCCAAATTTCCTCGGAAATTGTAAATCACCTCAGCAAGCAAAAGCACTTAATACATAACAACCCAAAACGTTAAATCAAACTTTCGGACACAATCGTGACAATTACCTTTTTGGACCATTTTGACGATACTTGAATTTGACACTTACACTTTAATGACATTCTACCTATATTATTATATAAGAACCTAATAATATAACAACTCATTAAACTACCTTGGTATTAATAGGCAATCCGTGATTCCCGGCTTACACATTTCGACCGAATTTCCAAGTTCTCGATCTCTTCGCAATCCGTGAGTTACAACCCCTTGTTTTATATGTTTTACATGAATTTGGGGGAAACATAAGATTAATTGCATTTTATACTTTATAAAACAACTTGCAATACTTAAACTTTGATTTATCAAACTTTGACTTATTAAACTTTGACTTTGACTTTAATCAAAACTTTGACATTGAAACGTCTACTTAATCTCTTATGCGTAAAACATTTCTTTCTCTATTTATACTATTGTTTCATCTCTTTATTTCAGCTATTTATTGATACTTGTATGCGTAACCGACCCTTGATGGAACTATAACACGTTTCTAAGTGATGTTGATTCTCTCTCTTTTATAATAAAATTTCATAGTGCCCAATTATGTTTTAGTTTCTCTCTTACACACTATTAACTACTTAAGCCGTATAGTAATTATGGGTATCGATACTTAGGAAATAACCGTTCCTTGCTTAGATGGCAGTCTAAGTACATATTGCTGAATTTCTCTCTTTTAACTTTCCGTTTGAGAGGCGGGAAGTTGGGGCCGCTCGGTTGATAATCGGATTAGTGTGAACACTTAAGTTATAGATGCCAAGTGGTTGATACAAGAAATCTATTTAGTTACTTACGCATAAACTTACAAATTTTTAGCGATTGTTATCCGCTTCTACTATATGACTAATTTGATTCTATTTAGTCTTTACAAGTTAGGGCACAATTCGCCCGTTACTTAAACTTTACAAGTATATAAACTTTTTAAGCGACTTTTCTCCGCTAATCTTCCTTATGGGAAAACTCTTACTTTATATACTTTACTCATACTTTTTATGCCAACTATTTAAACTGTAACTCACTCACTGCGTTTTCGTAGTTGACACTTTATCTTATGTTTCAGGAAATTAGTGTAAGCTCATGATGCATGGCGTGGACGGGTCGAGGCGGTCGTGTGAGGACTTTGTTGGGAAAAGACTTGGCCAGTTATTTTGGGAAATATTTTATGAAACATTTTAATCGTGTGTCAATGTATTAAACTATTTGTCTTTCGATTGTTCGAATGGGATTTAAACACTTTTAATTTCAATGAATGACTCTTTTGCCGTTATGTTTTATATGACTTGTGACATGATTTTCCAGCTCTTCACATTCCCGTGTTTCCGCTTTAGCGGGGTGTGACATAATATATGTTAATATATTGTTTATGTTTATAAATGCTAATAAATTAAAAATAATAATAATAATAATTTCTAAATATAGAAAAAGAATAAAGTATATTAACATATTTATTGTTGGTTAAGTAAGAGTTAGAATGGAAGCAAATGATATCCAGTCTAGCTGGTTGTGATGCATCGGGTTTTATACCCATGTGGGTTGAGGTCGTGTGTTCGACCCTTGTGGTCGTCGCAATAGCGTAATTTTACCTATGTCTCTTAAGGCACGCATGACGAATTTTCCCCTGGAGACCCCCGTGGAGGGCTGGGTTTGCCCGCTTTGCGGAGCTCGAACCTGGGGTGCTCGTTGTAATATTACGAGTAGGCTCCGATGTACAATCATTTGCCGTTTCCGAAAAAAAAGAATAGAAAAAATATAAAAACACCAATAAGAAGCCCCTAATTCGGAGGGTGATCAAACTACTTAAATATGTAAGCAAATTTGTTAGATCACTTTCAATGATTGACGTAACTGATACGGTTAGTTTTTGTCAATTTAGCTAATCACCAAATCGACTAAAAATTGACTAAGTTAATGTCAACATTAACCCGTCAGTCAGTTTTTCTAGAACCTGACATATTCTTATTAATTTAAATACAAATTCAATATATAAAAACATTATATTTATTAAAACATTATTTAAGAAAAAATGATGCAATAATAAAAAAACCATTACATGTATTGTAAAAAAAAAACAATTACTAATATATTAACGAGTACGGAAATTTGGTGGGAGACGCACAATGTGTTGGATAAGAGCACCACAAGAGGTGTTGCAATCTTGTCTTCCCAAGTACGCGTCCGCCTATTTTCCTCTTCTCCTAGATAATCTTCCTCCAATAGATTGTGACAACCGTCACTAAATCCGTCTGGTCAACGTAAACTTCTGTTAGTCAACGTTCCCTCTAGTTTGCCTATTATTACTTGTTAACTTTTACTTGCCATGATTCTAAAACTTGCCACTTATATGTGATTACTTGGGATGAAAAACATTGGTGAATCTTTTATATAACGGAAACTTGCATGACATGTTATGAATTTTACCGTTACGTAGGGTTGAGCTTTTACGTCAAACTTTAGAAAGTTAAACGTTTTGTGTGGTCACAACTAGTTATAATTAAAGCGGATAAGTAAACTTTCCATATTTAGATGTTTCTAGTAATCTCCGGTCATACTTTATTTTGTTTACGTTTGCTAAGTTCTTGAGTTATTATATTTGATGAGAATTCATTAATTCGAGCCTAGCCACTATCGTTTGCCTAACCCGATATTGTTTAGTTTTAGCCCGTATCATAAACCCGATTCATTGGGCATTCATTTAATCCATTTTGTGTTATCAAATAGTCCATGCTCCATGTTTTAATCTAAACCCATATTTTAAACTCATAATCCATCTAACCCATAACCCATCGTTTTAACCTATTTAACAAATAACTAATTAGTCCAAATTAAACCTAAAGGGATATAGTCTAGTCCGAACACCATATAAGTTTTCCTCGCTGATCCTTCTAGCGTTTCCCGTCACGGATCCCGTGCCTGTGCCTTGGGTGTTTGGGGGAGTGGCGTTGATATCCACCGAGGGAGGGGAGTACTTGGTGGGGGATTCATGGAAGGGCCTGAATCAATGGAGATTGAAGCATTGAGAAGAGACTTAGTGAAAACCATTGTTCTAAAACGGTCCCACGGATGGTGCCAATGTTTGAGCAACGCTTGACGAGCTCAATGGTTTGGGGTGTTGGCTAAATCGATATGAACTCCTGCTAGGGCACTGCGAACCTACCAAGCTCTTAGCGAGCCTAAGGTGACGTATGATTAAGCTTGGTGACGTAAGAGAGTGGGAAAATCTCTCTTGAACGTGTGTGTGTGTAAATGGAAATGATCAGAATTGAATGTTTCTGACAATGATTAGAATGCTATTTATAGGCAAAAACTAGGTTTTCCATTTATGGGCCATGGGACATGATTAAGTTCATGGGCCGTCATTTTATGACCCATAAATAGGTATGTGATGTAAGTATACGTATACATCACACTCGGTCAACTTAAGTCAACGAGGATAATCTAGCCGTTATATGACGTCTGGTTATTGTGTCTGCGCGAACGAGACACGAGTATACTTAACGTTCGTGTCACGCAGGTTACGAAGCTAGACATGTCACATTTCCTAGTGCACGGGGCCTTGCCAGCCCGACACTTCCGGGTATAGTTCATTCGGGCACGGGGCATGTTTACTTGGTGACGGGGCTAAGGCTTATCCGGGTATGGAACAAATGTGACCGAGTTGGGTAGCTCGAGCCCGGACACGAGGCTTGTTCCTTGTCCGGGTACCATGCCAGTATTGGCCGAGTATGGAACAAAATCACCCGGCCCTAGTTTCTCAAGAGCGGGGCTAGACCTGGTTCGGGCATAGTACAAGACTTGCCAAGCGGGCCATGTTTTCTCGAGAGCGGGGCGTTCAAGCCCGGATAGCGACCATCGACTGAGTTGGTTTGTTCGATGACGAGGCTCAGTATGCCATGTATGGAACAAGTTGTGTGTGTCAGGTACACGACAAGTGTGTCCCGAGGCGTGGGCCTTTTTCATCGAGAGTGGGGCTCTCCTTGTGCCGGGTATAGAACAAATTACGTAACGGCCTAGTAGCTCGAGCCCGGACACGGGGCTATGCCTTGTCCAACTAGGAGCGTTCCCGGCTTGGGTGTTTGGTCCGACCAAGGATTTTTTCGGGTAAGGTTTGTTCTTGAGTCGTTTGTCGGGACCACATACCTCAATAGGAATCATCAATATATCTAATAATCAATTTCAATGGTAACATAATAATATTAAGATTTTATTACATAAATCATCCCTATAATTAACTCAAATACGGATTTCGTCCATAAGTTTAAAAATTTGTAAAAGTCGTCCATTGGGAACGAAATGTGTAATTAGTTATAAACAATTTTAAAAGATGTTTTTAACGGACATCCATTTTAGGAACAAAAAGTTTAATTATTTTCTAAAAAATAGACGATTTATACAACTTTTTAAATTTAGGGACGAAATTCGAAATTTTGAATAAACCATTAGAACGATTTATGTAATTAAATCTAATATTAAACACTAAGAAATAAATTAACAATTTATAATAAGAATAGGTAAATGTTACCTTTTGCTATTTTAGACAATATCAGATATCTTCCCGTATTCACTTTCTACCATTGAAAGAGCAAACAGTATGGGGATGATTCTCGGTCGTTGTGGACTCGAGAACGAGGTGCCCTCCTCGTTATTACCTCGTTGTCGGACGGATTCTCGCTGCAACGGGTCGTTTTGGGGGGTTTTTTTTTTAACGGTTAGATTTATATAATAAAAAAAAATTAAACATAACGGCTAGATTTATAACCGTTTGAATTAAATTCTTTTTTTTTTTTAATACCATTTCACCTATAAATACATCCCCAATTTAACCAAAAAATCACACCATTTCTCAATCTCAATCTTTTTTCTAAAAGATATATACAACAAAAAATGAGTTTACATTTTCAACCGATCTCGATGTTACGGATTCGTCATCGTCTGACTTCGAATTGATCGAAATACTAGTTAGGAGTTACACGGATTCGTCATTGTATTGTAATTTTATTTTTATTGTATGTGTTTATATTTTATTTTAGTTATCGTATTATAGTTTTATTTTTTATTTTAATAAAATCTTATTTAAATGTTTAAAGAAAATTTTAACTTCATGTTAGGATCTAAAACCGTCGCATATACATCGACAAGTTCATCTTATCAATTTCACCAAAATATTTGTCAAACTTTTACCACAAAATACTCGTAGCCCTAAAGTATAATCATTATCTTTTTGCATTTTTTGTAATACATAATTTAAATCTTTTACCACATAATTTTCATGACCCAAAATTATAATCATTATCTTTTCTCATTTTTCGAATTAAATCTAGAAGTTCGATAGTAAACTCATACAAACAAAATTATCATAAGGATAAAATGTACTAAAAGTACCTATGACATATTATTAGAGCATCTGCTATCATAAAGCTTTTATATAGGTTTAAAATTTAACAAGTCATAAATATATAAAGCTTTTATCTTTATAAACCTATGTTTACTATGTGTAAACCTTATATGGGTTTATAAATTAAACATTAATAAATGCATTCTCATATGGGTTTAAAAGAAAATTAAATTATAAAGAGGTTCACAATCCTAAAACTCTTAATGCCACATAAACATGAAACTTATACTCACTATCATATATAAAAAAATTAAACCTCTTTAAGCTTTTTGAAAACTATTTTTCAACCTATCATTGTGGATGCCCTTAAGCTTCCTAAAAAAATCCAATAATCGCAACTAATCACAGATGGACACGTTGTTTTCCAAATCACAAGAAAAACCGCTTCTCGAAGATCATATAACCTGATTGGCATTTTGAACTTTTCGGCTCAATTCAACATGTCATAAATGGAATTTCATCTTGTCTTACAATCAAGATTCAACAAAAAAATTATGTTTTATGTTTTTATCTACAACACAAAACCTAAATGTTTCATCAATGAACTCTAATGTATTTAACAATATTCTTAACAACTTACCACCAATGAATGTGTCAAACTCCGTAAATGTTTCACTAACAACCAAATTCATTATGTGCCATACATCAATATGAACATATCACCATTTGCAATAAAATAAATTCATTATGTGTCATACATCTTATGTTCCATACATCTAGTATGAACATATAACCATTTGCGAAAAATTCAAAAAATTTCTTTAATATAATCAACTGGAACTTTTTCAAGCCACTATCAACATTAACATCAACATTAACTGTTCATAGGTTGTTAATTTTGCAATCTTTTAAACATTCCATAACCGACGTTTCTATATCTTTACCCATTTGAGTAAAGATTGATTAGTTTTTTTTTGGGTAAATTCATTCATCATTGTGACAACCGTCAAAACTTCTAGTCGACAACGCTAACTTTTGACCTCGATACGCTATATTTGTTACTTGATATGACTAACTTTATGTGTTACGTGGTTACGTAGACATAACTCTTTAAGCTAAGCTCGATGTAACTCACACCAAACTTTTAACGTAGGCTTACGTTACTTAAACTTTTAAACATGTGTCTCGGAATCGAAGTCGGAAATCGGAATCAAATCATTAAACGAATCCTGATACCAAGAAAACATATAATGAACTTGCCTAAGTTCATAGCAAAACAAATCGTAAACTTTCAACTAACGAAAATGCTTAACGATAACACAAACGAAAAACGAAAAACTTGCAAAATCTGCCCAAATGCGCCGCATAAGGTGCCAAATGCGCCGCATTTGGGGTACATATTAGCAAATTTTGTAAACTCTTGTAACTTAGCTAAACGGGTCCAACCCAACAATTCCGGTTTTAGACTTGATAAAAAGCCTTTTTGGTCCAGTAATGTGAGTGTAAACACCCTCACAAACTCTTATTTCATTACACACAAAACAAACACAAACACACCTACACACACACATTTCTCACTCTCTCTCTCATTTCCAAACTCTCTCAACAAACACTCTCTCAAACTCCTTTCATTTACAGAGATTATTCACTCCTCACAGTAAAAATCACCATAATAATCACACCAAAATCGTTCATAATCAAGAGGAAAGCAAGTAATCTTCATTTGGGTCAAGGAAAAACGGTTTCTAGCATTTTTGGGGCTAAAATCACCAAAGGAACTCTTCAACCTTCATCAAATCATCTTCCATTCGGTATAACTCTTTTAAATCTTCTGTTCTTACAAGAATAATTCATTGCATGTGTGATAAAACTCTTAAAAACAAGTTTTCATAAAGATTTAAGGTGATTTACATAATAAAACGGGTTTTTATAAAATGGATGTTTAGATCTTTGATTTTGTTGTTAAAGATCCAAGAAAAACTGTAAACTATCAAGTATTTTGATGTTCTAACTATTGCATGTCGAAATCTATCATCAAATAACAATTTATAAGCTAAAAACGATTTTGCCATAAAGCTGCTGTCACAGAATTTCTGAAAAATTGTAATTTTCGGTATAAGACGCGATCTTGAGCTTATTACTTAAAACCATATTAAAGAACCTGTAATAAGCTTAAACTTGAGTATAAAGTGACTATTTGGACATGTTAACATATTAATATGATTAATGAATTAGCATATTTAGTGTTATAAAAATTGCAAGCGGGAAAGTGTTAAAAATTGGATTTAGAACTATAGCGCGGAAGCGGTGCCCGATTTTTGTAAAACTAATTACAAACACTTATAACATAAGCATCTCGTTGACTAACGATAGTATGAACTAATAAATAATGTTACTTACGCCAAACTTGGTATAAAATAGGATTCCGGTGATTCCGAGCACCTTCGAGCAATTCCGAGCACGCTAGAAATCTTCGCAAACAGTGAGTTACAAACTCCTACTTTTTAAACGCTTTTATTACATTTTGGGGTGAAATGCGAGTCTTAGGCTTAGACACTACATTTAAGCTGAAGCAAACTTTGAAACGCTTTGATACTCGAAAACTATTGTGAAACACTTTGTTACACGAAAACTATTGCGAAACGCTTTGATACTCGAAAACTATTGTGAAACGCTTTGTTACACGAAAACTATTGTGAAACGCTTTGATACTCGAAAACTATTATGAAACGCTTTGATACTCGAAAACTATTATGAAACGCTTTGATACTTGAATACTTTTATGAAAACGATGTGATACTCAATGCTATTACGAAAACACTTATGTATTTTGAATGCTACTATGAAATGCTTTGATATTTTGAATACTAAAACGAATAACTATTTTGCCGGCATTGTTGAGGGTTTTGCCAACAATGTCGAGGAAACGAAAGCTATATTTGCCAATGACTAAAACAATCGATCGTCATGTTGCGGACTTTGTACAACATGGACGTGAGAAACCATTGAAAATTTCCGACAACTACCAAGGACATTAGTTGCTATTAATCCCTTTGGAAAGGACCATTAGTAGATATGGATAGCGCTATTAGGGTAGATTGACCCTCACCACAACGACATATAACGATGGTGCATAATTCTAAATGGGTAGGTAATAGGCTTAGCAACGATCATTGGGCAATACATAGGATTGTCACATAGTCGCGCTATGTGGTCAATGCCTACGAAAACGAATACTAAACTTTACGCATGGTTATGCGACTACTTTTGAATACTATACTTTTCGCATGCTTACGCGACAACTACATGAATGCTATATTTTTAAGCATTGCTATGCGTCGAAACTCGATTACTTATGTGACAACCGTCTTAAAACGTAGTTTACGTTGCTTAAACATTAAACGTGTGTGTCTCGGAATCGGAATCGGATATCGGAGTCAAATCATTAAATGAATTCTAATACCAAGAAAAACATAATGAGCTTGCCTAAGTTCATTGCAAAACAAACGAGAAGGAAATCAGAACAACGCATGTACATAACGATAACGAAAATATTTAATGAATTATATTTGTAATAATTTTTAAGTAAAAAGAACTTAAGTTGTTAAGTTTGTGGTCAAAAAGAACTAGCATAGAAAGAGTTATAGTCAAGAGGACTAATTTTGTAAAGAATATTGCATTTTGGACCAAAGTTGTCATTAAGACAAACTATGAGGTTATATTTGTAAATTTTAATTAAATCTTATATAGCTTAATGGGTAAGGAATTAAAACCAAATATTGAGAAAGGTGTTTGTGAATGTCGGCGAGAGTAACAAAAGAAAGAAAAGGAAGAACAAAATAAAATAAGTTCGTTTATCTTTTGGCGGTAATTCGGTGTTCATTTTTCGTCGGATAAATAAACGAGGAGCATATTTGTGCTCCTGGTGTCGAGGGGATCATTTCGGTATAAGCGAAAGTTAGTTTCGCGATGGTTTATTTCGGAGTTATTCGTAGCCGTATTTTATAGGCTCAGGTAAAAGTCGTTTAAAAAGCTTATTTATAAGTTATTATTGATTTTTATGATACTAGGATAAATTTTGTTGAGTTTGGTTAAGTTTGGAAAAATTGTAAATTGGTATTTTTCAGGTCCAGAATCGTATCAAACTCAGTATAAAACATCTTTTTGTTCGTAAAATTAGAGTATGTATTGTTATAAAAATTGTAAGCGGGTAAGTGTTTGGATAAATATTGGATTTAAAAACTATAGCGCAGAAGCGTTGCCCGATTTTAGTAAAACCAAATACAAACACTTTATAACATAAGCTTCTCGTTGACTAACGAGTATAATAATTAATAAATAATGAAACTTACTTGGTATAAAATAGGATTCCGGTGATTCCGAGCATTTGTCGAGCGTTTTCTGAACGCACGCTAGATTCTTCGCAAACAGTGAGTTACAGAACCCCTATCTTGTAAATGTTTTATATACTTTTTGGGGTGGAAACACGAGTCTTACACTATTTTACGATTGTTATCGTAAACTTATTCTATAAGCGTTATGCTAGTTTTGCATACTTATAACGAGATACTCTTATGATTGAAACTTATACTTTATACATGGATTGTATACGCTTGAAGACTTAAACTAAAACATATTTTAGCATTGTTGAATGTTTTGTCAACATGCTGTGTAACACTCTAGAAACTTATACTTTTATATTTGAAACTCAAACTTATACTTATTGTCTTACACATGTGGATTATTCCACCGCTGAGGTAATGACAACATATGCATATCGTCTTACACATGTGGAATGTTCCACCACTGAGATAATGACGGTATATACTTATATTGCCAGTGAACGCTTATGGCTGTCATATGTTATCGAATTATCTAACATATTGACAGATAGCCACTTTAATTCCCGTTACCACTTGGTTGCTATTAATCCCTTTGGAAAGGACTGTTAATAATTTATGGATAGCGCTGTTAGGGTAGTTGCAAATACCCTCTCCACTAAGATTCAGTGGTGCATAGTTATTAATCGGGTAAACTACAGGCTTAGCAACGTAACCCTTTTATCACTGGGCAATAATAGGATCGTCACATAGCCGTACACTATGTGGTCGATACCTATATACATAAAACTTATTCATATCTTATACCTGTGATTGATGCGTTAAAACATTATATGCTTTTACAATATGCTGTAACTCACTAACTACGTCTCCCGTAGTTAACATTTTACTCGTGTTTTCAGGAAACGAGTAAGTAGTGGAGACGTCTATTCATGTGGTTAGCTTTTGTGGGATTACACTTAAAGACTTCAAGATCGGGAATGGTTTGGGTGGTTGAATTCGAAATTTTTGTTATAAATGCTATGTAAACTTAAGCTATTATCGTTTGTAAACATTAAACATGTGTTTTGTATTATATAAACTTTGGTATCTATCTATATGCTTGTGCGATGACAACCACGCTCTTCACGCCCCGTGTTTCCGCTTTAGCGGGGTGTGACAACTTATACTTTACGCATTGCTATGCGTCAACGCTTTGAATACTTAAACTTTGTAGCTCACTAACTATGTCTCCCGTAGTTAACACTTGACTCGTATTTTCGGGAAATGAGAAACTTTGGAGACGATACTTATGCTTTGGGCTGATGACTTCAAGAATGGGAAGGGGTTCGGGTGGCTTGGCTATGAACACTTACCTTGTATTTTGGATATGTAAACGATGTTTTAAACACTTGTAAACCTTTGAGGTTATGTTTCTTTTAATACAACTTGGTGTAGAATTATAAACTTGTGTATCGAATGCTATTGCTCTTCACATCCCGTGTTCCGCTTTAGCGGGGTGAGACAATCATCAATAAAGTGTACGATTAAACCCATTTAATTAATCCTTCGAATAGAAGTCTAAATGTTAGTTTGATTAAAATATTTGTGTAATTTTGTTTCTTCATCAACAAAATATTCCCCATAACTCCTTGAAACAGTAAAACAAGTAACTTAAAATTTGGACAAACACATTTTATAAACTCTTAAAACCCCCTTTTTCAACAAACGAAAATGGTAATTATTCAACTATAATCATCTTAAATCAAAGCTCACATATTTTATCATAGTCAAATGTCCACTTTTGAACATTGTCTATAGCATCATCATCATCCTCTCAAATATGTATATTAGGTTTGTTTTTGTATGAGAGGGTGCGAAATATCAAAAGAAGAGTTGAAAACATCAAAAGAAGAGTTGTAGTGCAACATTTTGTGTATTTAGAGGATCCGTAACGGGATTTATAGAGTAGGTCCACGTGAAGCACTGGCGAGTCTAGTATTAAGTTAGGCAGGTCCTCGGACCTACCTTAATTTTCAAAATAGTTTAGAAACGATATAGACTTTTTTCGTAAGACATACCTCAAAAGATTACAAACATCTCACAGTAACATAATTTAGTATAACTAAAGATGTGGTCCTGGTGGAGTGGTTACACCCTTTTGTGATACTAAATATTCAGTTTTTTTGGTCAAGGGTTCAAATCTCACCCAACACATATATTTTTATATTTGTTTTTAACTGTTAGTTGTATAATTTACAAACAATCCTTTACGTTGTGTTAGGATTAAATTGTCGAGATTGTTATGGAAGAGTTGCGTTGCATACAACAGTTAGTATTGCGCAGTTCAAAAGAACACGGTTAGTCCTGATTTGTTACTACTGCAAGTTAGTTAATACTGCTCCTGATCTGTTACTACTGCAAGTCAGTTAATATTGCTCTGATCTGTTACTACTGCAACTCTGTTACTACTGCTGGACCTCTGTTACTACTGCTGGAAATCTATTACTATTGCTGCAACTCAATTATGGAAGACTTGATGTTCAAGATAAAGATCTAAACGAATTAGTCTCCTAATATAACTAGGTTTCCTTATGTAACTAGGTTTCGTTATGTAAGTCATATTAGACTCTATATATAAAGAGATCTCTTGACATTGTAAATGTGTGGTTTTTCATCATGTTTATTCTTTAGGAAAACACCAAACGATCTCACCACTTGAGATCGTTCCCCTTTGTTCAGCCTCAAGGTCAAATTGAACCTTGTAAAGAGAAGAAACACGTCTATTCTGATCAAATAGATTGAGGCTCGTGTTGTTAGATGGTTCCTAGGATAGCTAGGTTTAGCCTCAAGGTCTTTTATAGATCCTTGTATGTAAAGAAACACGTCTGGTAATTTATTAATAGATTGAGGCTTGATGGTAATCGTTATTGTTTGTTCTTATTGTTTTTATATATACAATATTCGATTATCATAAACTTGTGAATATCAAAGTGTTTATCCGCTGCAACTTTTTTGATAAATCTTGATCTAAGTAATCATATCGATCCTACAAGTGGTATCAGAGCACATGAGGTGCTCTAGATCAAAGATCCACAAGTTTAGAAGAAAAAGAAGAAGAAGAAGAAGAAAGAAGGAAATCTACAAGTTTGGATACTAGGGTTTGTGTTCGTCATAATCTGGGCATCCGTAGTAAAAAGGTTATAACTAATTCGTTAGCCGTCGGATTTGGACGAAATTTGGACTGTATGGTCTGGACATATAAAATCGCAATCTGACCGAAGGGATTTTCGATAGGAGCTTTTATTCGTGAGATATTAGGTTTCGGAATCTGCTGCTGTAAGCCGAAAATATTGGTTTAAGGGGAAGAATATGTTCCAAAAGTGGATATGAGGCTTGGAACAGTTGGATGTGATCTTATACATGTACCACTTGAGGGAGAAGTTTTTGCTTGTGCATAATGATTTAACATCTTATAAGAAGAACAACTCCTGATTCAACGAAGAAGGTATACTACTTTAACTTTATTACAACTTCTAGTTTGAGTGTCTACTGTTCGAATTCATTATTAGTATTGTGCTTCATGGAGGGTAATTTGATACATTGGAAAGCTTAGATTGAGAGTTTAATATGGTTCATAGTTCGTAAAGAGATGTTCCCTTAATGGATTATAACAAAAAGGGGAAGATATAAAGTGTGGTGGCATGGAACAAGATTTGAAGACTTCAAAGTATCGAAAGTCTACTTAAGAAAAAAAAAAGTGGCGTGTTTTGATAGAAATATCAACGGTAGAAGAAGTATCAACTTGTTCACAAGAGATCTCAGTTGAAGGAGAAGTTTTTAAAGTTCTCAGTTTAGTGTTTGTTTTGTCAATATCAAATAGGGGAAGATTGTTGGGATAATTTATTATCCATATTATTGATTTTGATTTGATGAGACAAAATTTAAACTGAGCATATACATCAAGGAAACATGGAGAAGACAAAGTTGAAATAGTAGTTGTGATAGCATTCTCATCAACAATTTACATTGAAGAAACTTATTGCTTTGAATGTAGAAAGCATAAGCTTAGGGGAAGATTGTTAGGATTAAATTGTCGAGATTGTTATGGAAGAGTTGCGTTGCATACAACAGTTAGTATTGCGCAGTTCAAAAGAACACGGTTAGTCCTGATTTGTTACTACTGCAAGTTAGTTAATACTGCTCCTAATCTGTTACTACTGCAAGTCAGTTAATACTGCTCCTGATCTGTTACTACTGCAACTCTGTTACTACTGCTGGAACTCTGTTACTACTGCTGAAAATCTATTACTATTGCTGCAACTCAATTATGAAAGACTTGATGTTCAAGATAAAGATCTAAAAGAATTAGTCTCCTAATATAACTAGGTTTCCTTATGTAACTAGGTTTCCTTATGTAAGTAATATGAGACTCTATATATAAAGAGATCTGGTGTGGTTTTTCATCATGTTTATCCTTTAGGAAAACACCAAACGATCTCACCACTTGAGATCTTTCCCCTTTGTTCAGCCTCAAGGTCAAATTGATCCTTGTAAAGAGAAGAAACACGTCTATTCTGATCAAATAGATTGAGGCTCGTGTTGTTAAATGGTTCCTAGGATAGCGAGGTTTAGCCTCAAGGTCTTTTATAGATCCTTGTATGTAAAGAAACACGTCTGTTAATTTATTAATAGATTGAGGCTTGATGGTAATCGTTATTGTTTGTTCTTATTGTTTTTATATATACAATATTCGATTATCATAAATTTGTGAATATTAAAGTGTTTATCCGCTGCAACTTCTTTGATAAATCTTGATCTAAGTAATCATATCGATCCTACACGTTGTCTAAAACTCATAAATACATAAATATTATAAACTTGAAAATCAATCAAGTTTATTAGTTATGTTATATGAACAATACATTTTATTTCAAAGTTAACAAATAACAATAACAATATCATATTAAGTAATCACGATTTTACTTATTTCCATTATGGGTAAAATTCTTGTAACGTATACCACTTACATAAACTTATCATTGGATCTATGAAACAATGTGACTTAACTACTTAACTTTAGTATTGTTTGTTTATCCGCACTACTTTTCTTTTTATGTATATTCATAGTAAGTTTCGACCCAACCCGTTTAACATCTCCAAACGGCTCGATCCGTCACTTTTTGTCGTCTAATTTGTCTTAGGACCTACCTTCATTACCATCCTAGACTCGCCACTGACGTGAAGTTCATAGAACATTAGTGTATTAGTTTGACAAGTTTATAGTGAAAGTCCATAGAAAAGAAAAAACAAATTTATAAACTTAGGAGAGAGAAACAATAATGGGTTTTATAACTAATTCTAACACCTTTTAATATAAAAAGTATAAAACTTTTATCTTTTTTATTTAGATTATATTAGTAAAATGACAAATGAGACTAAAATATGGACTTAATAAGTTTAGAGGAATAAATGACTAAATTTATAAGAAACAATGGTTTATAAAAAGATGATGTTTGACGTGATAAGGTTATAAACTTGCAAAAGTTCATTGCATTACGTATGCTCTTATACGAACTCTCATACCATGAGCATCAAGCCCTTGGACGTTTATTTCTTTCTCTTTGTGTTCATTTCTTTCACTCAATAGCCAACTAGGGTTTCTATAGTTCGGTTGGAAACTTGTAATCACGTAACTAGCATTTGATTCATGTTTTATAACACTCAGATCATTGATTAATGTTTGTTAAGTTTTTCTTTCTTACGGTTATGATTATCAATTTGGTATAAAGTTGATTCAAAATCAACTTGAACTCTTCATTGATTCGAGTTGTGTGTTTGGTAAGATTCAATATAGTTTGTAAAGAGTCAGGAAAGTTTACATTATCTTTACATAGTTAGTGTGAATATTTGACATATTATTTTCTTTTATTGCGGCCTTACTATTCCGTGATGGTAAATCTCAATCCTTGCATTTGTATTCCATATGTACATAGTTGGTAACAAAACATTCATTAAATTATAACCAAATACATTAAAAATATGTGACGTAAGAAACCATTTGTTAAAAGCTCACTTTACCGTGTAAACAAGAAAGGATATAGAGGTTATAAACTAAAGAAAGGTAGAAATAGAAAGGGGAGTAAACACATTGGGTGCTAAGCGCTCAATCACATCCAGGTCCTTCTGTTTGAGATGCACGTAAACAACCCAATCCCCTTTTTTAGTTGCACTCGGCATTGTAGTTACGTATCCAGTTCGACTACCCCATGGGAAATGATACGACCCAAACACTGGCTTACCCCATCCAAAATCCATATCCGTAATTGGTAAACCTTGTCCACCTGAGACTACAACGGCCTCGCCTTCAGACTTTTTAAGTCCAAAATATATTCTAGCAACTGTTGGTGTTGGTCGATGTAGTTCTACCCAATCAATTAACCCCCTAAAATGCTCTTCATTTGTTGTTGCAGCCACAAACTTATGAACGCTATCTGCAACTTCATGAAGTGGCATTTCCTTGAGATCACTATTGACTGCCACACCATATGGGACAGAAAGTACATTTCCAAAGTGGTTCTCTAATGATGATTCTTTGTCAGCGCTTCCTTTTAGGAAGCGTCGGCGTCCATTAACGACAATCCCCATTCTAGAAGTGGCATTTTCAGCTTCAGCGTCTCCATGTGCTAGTAATTTCCACAAAAATGACGTGAAAGACAAGAGTTTGCTTATTTTTGTTTCTTTTGTGCTTGCTTGAGATTGTAGATAGTCAATTGATTCAGCATGAACGTAGTACATGCGACTATAAAGAGGATCCTCAAAGGACGACGGTGGAGGGAGCGAAGATATGGGGACATATAGATCATCAAGAGAGGATTCATAATGAGGTGGATGTCGCGGGTTCAACATTGATGGCCGGAAAGATGGGATACGGGAGATTGTTTGCAACTGCGCATACTTACCCCATGCCACCAAAAACATGTCTATGGAGTACGCATCCGCTACTTGGTGTTTGAACGAACATGATAATATGATTGATCCACAGTTCAACTCTGTTGCCTGGTCCATTAAAAGTTCAGTTAGTTATTTGAGGATTTGTATTCATGAAATAATACTTTTTATGGGATTACATCTTGAATTTGGGTTTCAACTCGAGTTATATAATTTGTGTAGAGAATATTTTTTCGACTATAAATATATTGAAGAAATAAATGAAAAGTAGTTTAGAACATAAAACACCTAATAAAAATACCAAAGAATGTCCGTTCAAAAAGAACCTTAAACAGACCCTAAAAATCCCAAGACCACACAACCGAAATGTATTAATTTGCATAATTTATGGAATAAAATGTTTGAAAATATAAACAACTTTAATCCAAAATTTGTAGTATATATCAAACTTTAAATAAGTTTATTAAATATATCTAATGCAATATCACAATTGAACGTAGCTAGACATATATGAGATCTATATAAGTTGACACGTGAGGTGACACATCTCTTTGCCAGTTTTTAATTTCTCGGATACTTACAATAGACTAAAGTTCGATATTGAAGTGAGATTCATACAATGACCCATTTAAAGTTTAATGCATATTATAGATTTTGTTTGAGTAAAATTAGATACATTTCTAAATATTTATCTCTAATATATGTTCTTATTATTTATGAGGTAAGCCTATATATATAGATTAAACTGGGGAAACCGGTCATAAGAAACAATTTGTAGCTGGTTTGATCAAGTTAGACAATCCCTTATCGATTTAGTAGAGACTTTAATTGCATATTAAACTAATGTGGTTTTACCTGAACCGCTAATACACCATGATTTATCCTTGGGACCAACTTTCCCATCACAGAATTATCAGGGTGATAAAAGTCCAAATCTCTAAGATCGACGTCTGCATGGGCGTGAACAAATTCTACGCCACTATTGTTGCAAAACACCTCGGGTTCTCCTTGACTGTTCGACACAATCTCGCCAGCTAGTGGGTAAAATGTGGATCGACACAATCTTGTTTATTTAGAATGTATATTATTTTTCATGATTCTCTCATGGTTAGTTAGGATTTTATGCCTTTGGTTTAATGAGAAAATCATCGATTGAATTCTCACATGGTATCACACCTCTCTAATAGACTAATACCTAGACATTCCTCCTCCTCGGACAATCCGTACTCGTAGTATGTCCGGCATCTCGAAAACAAAAACTCCTTATAACCTCTCGGCCATAACATCACAATCTCCACTCCCACGAACTCCTAAAGATGCGTTGTCCAATCCCCAATGGAATAATGCCATGAGACAAGAATATGATGCACTTATTAAAAATAACACATGAAAGCTAGTACCTCATACCCCTGATATGCATATTATTAGATCTATGTGGATATTTCGTCATAAGTTTAATTCTGATGGTTCTTTTGAGCGTTACAAAGCTCGTTTAGTTGGTGATGGCACGTCTCAACAGATTGGGGTGGACTGTGATGAAACTTTCAGTCCGGTGGTTAAACCCGCCACCATACGCACGGTACTTAGTTTGGCAGTTTCACGTTATCCTGGCCAATTCATCAATTAGATGTTAAAAATGTGTTTCTTCATGGTACTCTTAATGAACCTGTTCATATGCATCAACAGTTGGGATTTCGTGACCAACAATACCCTGATTATGTGTGTTTACTCTAAAAATCTTTATATGGTCTCAAACAAGTACCACGTGCTTGGTATCAACGGTTTGCAGATCTCGTCTCTACTATTGGTTTTATTCATAATAGTTGTGATCATTCTTTGTTTGTGTATCATAAGGGACAAGAATTAGTTTATCTTCTGCTTTACGTTGATGACATTATTTTGACTACATCTTCAGATAATTTACGCCTCTCGGATTACTACTTTGTTAACAAAGGAATTTGTTATGAAGGATCTTGGACATTTACACTATTTCTTGGGTATTAAAGTCACTCGCCACCACCACGGTATGTTTCCGAACCAAACGAAGTATGCTCAAGACATCATCGAGCGGGTACGCATGTCTTCGTGTAAACCCTCTCCTACACCCGTGGATACCAAATCAAAACAAGGGGCTACTTACGGTTCACCTTACTCCGATCCTACACATTACCGTAGCCTAGCTGGAGCATTACAATACCTTACTTTTACACGGCCGAACATCTCCTATGATGTCCAACAAGTTTGTCTTCACATGCATGCTCCTCAGGAAGGGCATTTGACCGCTCTCAAACGCATTATCCGATACATACAAGGTACTCTCCATCTCGGGCTGCATTTGTATAAATCTACATCTTCTGTTTTTACGTCATATACGTAAACCGATTGGGGCAGTTGTCCAGACACGCGACGTTCTACCTCGAGTTATTGTGTATATCTTGGTGATAACTTAATTTCTTGGTCGTCTAAGCGACAACCTACTCTTTCCCGCTCTAGTGCAGAAGCAGAATAACGTGGTGTTGCCAACGTTGTTTCTGAAACTTGTGGGATCCGTAATCTACTCCTAGAGCTACGTGGTGTTGACAGCCTACTCTTTCCTTGTGTATTGTGATAACGTTAGTGCAATTTTTCTTTCTAGCAATCCGGTACGACATCAACGTACCAAGCATATCGAGATGGATATTCATTTTGTATGTGAAAAGGTGGCAAAGGGTGAAGTTCGAGTTCTCCACGTTCCATCTCGCTATCAGATTGTCAACATATTTACCAAAGGTCTTCATCGTATTTTATTCGGTGACTTCAGAGACAGTCTCAAAATCCGTCCTCCTTCCGCTTCGACTGCGGGCGTCTATTAGCAATATATTATGTATATCTTGTTTATTTAGAATGTATATTATTTCTCATGATTCTCTCATGGTTAGTTAGGATTTTATGTATCTAAATTGTATTTATAAGCCTTTGGTTTAATGAGAAAACCATGATTGAATTCTCACACATTTTTTGAACAAACTAAAGTAAATTGTGATAGATTACAGGGCGAACTTTTAAATCGAAAAACCGAACTCAAACTTAAGTACTAAACCATTTAAAGTATATCATAATTTTTTTATATATATTTATTATGATTATATTTGTTTATTTAGGCCAAAAATATTCCAAAATATAAAATAGAACTGAAAAATGTCTCTAACAAAGTTTTTGAAAATATATAGGCACAAATTTTATTTGATTGTCAAATAAGTGAATAGGATATTACTTATTGAGTCCAATTTTCCGAAGCCCAAAAAAAGGATTAAAAAATCGAACAAAACCAAACCAAATTTGAAACGAAAACACCGGATAGTAAAACCGAACCAACGGTTTCTAACTTCTAAAAGCCAAAATTTCCTTTAGGATGTTTTTTTATGCCAAAAGAAAATCATATCACAATACAAATGACCAAACATGTATCACTAACTTAAACAAGTCAGCGAGACGTTTATTATGGACCAATAACATAACGCCACATCGTAAAGGCCTTTGCATATAAATAGATGTCACACCCCGCTAAAGCGGAAACATGGAATGTGAAGAGCTGGAAAATCATTACACGGGTTATATAAAAACACAACGGCATTCAAGTCATTAAATAAAGATAAAAAGTTTACAAGTCCAGAAGTAATAACCAAGTCACATTATTTAGTACGAAATACATAAGTTTAAAGTTCCCAAATAAAATTCCCAAAAGTAGTGAACAAGTCTTTTCCCAATGAGGTTCTCACATGACCGCCTTGACCCGTCCATGCTATGCATTCCATACTTACACTTAATTTCCTGAAACATAAGATAAAGTGTCAACTACGAAAGTAGTGAGTGAGTTACAATTTAAGTAGTTCGACAAAAATATAAGTAAAGTATATAAAAGTAAAAGTTTCCAAAAGGAGGTTAGCGGAGAAAAGTCGCTTAAAATTTTATATACTTTTAAGGTTCAAGTAACGGGCGAATCGGTGCCCTAAGTTCGTAAAGACTAAGTAGAGTCAAATTTAGTCAAATTGTAGTTGCGGAATCAATCGCTAAAAAGTTCGTAAGTTTATGCGTATAAGTAACTAATTATATTTCTTGTATCAACCTTTTGGCATCTATAACTTAAGTGTTCACACTAATCCGTTTGTTCAACCGTGAGGCCCCTCTTCCCGCCTATCATACGGGAAGTTGTTCAAGTTCTTAGTAATATGTACTTAGACTGCCATCTAAGCAAGGAACGGTTCTTTCCTAAGTATCGATACCCATAATTACTAAACGACTCTGTAGTTAATAGTGTGTAAAGTTCTAGAAAAAGTAGCTGGACACTAAGTAGTTTTGTTTTAAAGAGAGATAGTTGTTCCGTCACTTAAGATCATGTTATAGATCCATCAAGGGTCGGTCCGCATACAAGCATCAATAATTAGTTTAGCCGAAAAAGGGGGCAAGCCCGTAAGTTCAGTTAGAGTAAAAGTGTTTTACGCATAAGATGTGACATTCGCGAATTTCTAGGTATACTTCTAACTATCCGTATTCGTTTTATTTATTTATGTTTATGTTTTGACCCTATTGTATCCCTTTTATACTTTATCGTATTCGTATTTCTCGTATTTTATGGGTATCGTATTTGTATTTTATGTGATTCGGACCGTTATGTCGGGAACGTTTAGTTCTAAGTGCCTTTAGTATAAGTCTAGTATGCTCTTAAGATAAGTTTAGGGGTTTTATGCCTTATTTATACGATTAAGATTAACGTTAAAAAGTATTTCAATTTTAGTCCTTCCAGAATTTTATTACAAATCTAGTCCTATGGGATTTTCTATTACAAAAATAGTCCTCCACCAACTTTTTGTCTTATTAGACCTATCTAGGGATTTTCAAGATTTTGTCTTATTCCACTATCACCTACCCATCTTCATCATTCTCACCCTTTCCTTTCTCTCTCTAGAAAAACACACACAAACACACACACTTCTCTCTAAAATATCTCAAAATCCGACCGTCGGAATTCGATTTTGAAGCTTGTTTCTTGTTCACCACGTTCATCTTTATCATTCCTCCAAATTTCAGCTCGATCGGGTAAGTATTTCGTCGATTTTGTTTTAAACTTCATTTTTCTAGGTTTAATCTCAAAACACCACTTCTTACCATCAAAACCCGAAATTTATCGAGGGTTTATTTACCTAAACGTATTCTGGACATAGGGTTTCGATATTGGATGATTTTAACGCCTAAAAACACTCAGAATCGTATTCCGAATGTAATTTTTCGTAAAACCCAGTTACGTCACGTAACTGTGTTACGTGCACGTAACTAGGGCACGTAACTATGACCCTGCACGTAACTATTCACGTAACTTTCTTCTATGTCACGTAACTAGACATGTATCACGTAACTATACCTTGACACGTATCTGAGTTACGTACGTAACTCTCAGTTACGCGTTGCGTAACTCCTAGTTACGTGATGCGTAACTAGCTTGCTGTACTTTTCGAAACGTTTGTAATTCTGTTAAATCGATTTTCCTGTTGGTCATTTTAAAACCCGTATAAAACGTTAATCGTTAAGGCATACCCCACTAGACTTAGAGATACTTAGACATATTTATTTACGTGATGTATAGGGCACTTAGACGTGGGAGCTTGACCGTATTTGATTATTTCCCGACGTATCGTGTTTGGATTGCATTGCTATTCTGTGAGTTATTCGTTGCCCTTTTTACCACTTTTACATTTTGGGCATGATTAGCGTTGTACGAATGTATTTTTGATATATATAGTATGATATTGTATTATGGATATGAATGCTTTAGGTTAGTCTTACCCTAACTTGTACCGCCTTTGTGGTAGTACAAGGCCCCGTATACACACCTGTTAGCTTTTAGCCGCCGGTTTATATATATAGCGCTATATGGGTCTAACAAGCCCTCATTGTTAACACGATGGATGATGGATGCGCCCTGTCCGTGTTAGCAATGTTATGACCGTTGATTTCGAGGACAACCTAGCTTGAGGCACTAGGTGGGGTTAGTTGCCAGTATTGTTATGGTTCAGGTGTACCGTATGTACCTAAAGCTATTATCTATCCAGTATGGTATTTTTATTATGGTATTTATATTGCTATATTATTAAAGGATTTGTATACTTCACGTATATTTTGAAACATCATTTTTCAAATGACTTATTTACAAATCATATCACTTTTGGGTCAAAACATATTGAAACTTTTATACTATTATGTTTTTATTAATTATTGCGAATAATTCACCAACTTTATGTTGACGTCGTATTTTAACGCTTTTCAGGGATTTGAGGTTACACTTTTTGATGTTATGCTTGGTGGCTACGTGGATTACTTGCATGGAATTCATTTTGCTTTTGTTAATTCCTTAGTATCCCAAACGCTGTAGCCGTATTTTGATATTTTCGGATGATTGTAATAAGAATGCTATTTTAAACTTATTTATCTATGTTGATTATGTAATGTTTACTTATGTTGATGTAACCTTCGAATCTCTGATACCGTATTCTCTGTACACCTCGGTTCCGCCATTTTGCGGGGTGTGACAGAAGTTGGTATCAGAGCCAATGGTTATAGCGAACTAAGTGACCTTACGGAATCACTTAGACTATGACCTAGGCTTTTGGACCTATCTGATTTACTCTATGTGCGCATTTCTTTCTTTTGTGGGCCTGTATGTGATTCGTATGCTTTATGTGCCTTTGTTATGCATTTCATGTTTTGAGGCCTATTTGTTTTAGTCGCACATCCGGTTATCATTCTGATTTATTCTGTTTGACATTCGTAGAAGATGCCGCCTAAGAGAACTTCTACTAGGTCTACTCCGGCCGTCACTGCTACGAGAAGGTCGACGAGGCGAGGTCGCGCCAGTACGAGAGCAGGCGCTACGACTCAGAATACCACTGCTGCCCCCAATGCTAATACCACTACTCCGAATATCAGTCAGTTGATTGCGGAGCAGATTGCAGCGGCAATACCCGTGATTGTGGCACAGCTCAAGGAGACACCGATGCAGGATGCCGACATAGGGTTTGAAGAACCTGTGATGCACGGTATTGGATCAGAAGGTACGGCGTCTGGGCGCGATGGTTCTGATGTGGGAAGAGCAGTGCATGTGGGAGCCGGTGGACCGAGTATTGTTATTGAGGATCCACCCCGAGGCTGTTCGTATAAGACTTTTCTGGATTGCAAGATGCGGTTGCTACCCTGCAGTGGTTTGAGAAGATTGAGTCTGTGTTTGACGTTTCGGGATGTGCTGAGGAAAGCAAGGTTAAGTATGCTACGTTCTTGTTCCAGGGTAAAGCCCTAACTTGGTGGAACTCGGTGAAACGGGTTCAGGGCCGGGCTGTTGTTACCTTGATGAGTTGGGAAAACCTGAAAGTTATGATGAGAAAGGAGTATGTGCCGTCATCTGAGACGCAGAGGCTGGAGAATGAGTTGTGGAACCTGACTATGCAAGGTTCTGATTTTCGCGGGTATGCGAACAGATTTTACGATCTGTGTGTTTTGGCTCCTCGTTTGGTTCGCACGGAGAATGAGAGAATCGAACGCTTCACTCAAGGGTTTCCCCAGACTATGCGGGACCACATCATTTCTCACCAACCGGGTACTCTACAGAGTGTGGTTGATATTGCGGGTCGGTTGACCGCAAGTATGATCCGTGGTGGTGTTCTTCAGCCGGTTGTGAGCCGAAGAGATTCTGGTAGATCTGATAGGAGGGATATGGGTAACTCGAGGAAGAGAAGTCGTGGGCAGGATCAGAGACCCCAACTTCCTCAAGTGTATGCGTTGACGGGTTCCGGAGCTGGTTATCAGGGCGGGCGCCCGAAGTGTGGTACATGCGGCAGTGCGCATGCAGCAAATGTGGCTTGCTGGGTTTGTAAACGATGCAAGAAGTTAGGCCACACTGAGCAGTTTTGTGGAAGGGCTACTGGAGCGTGTTTTGAATGCGGAGAAGTAGGTCACCGCCGTCATCAGTGTCCCAAGCTTATAGCACCTACTCCCCTTCCTACTCATGGTGCTGGTACTAGTGCGAGATGAAATCCTGCCAAAAGCCGAGCTTTCTCCATGGAATCTTCTGAAGCTCACCAGGATCCTACTGTAGTCACTGGTACATTTCTTGTCGATGATTATCCTGCTTTTATCTTGTTTGATTCGGGTGCCGATAGAAGCTTTATATCTAGTGATTTCCGTCCCTTAGTAAACCGTGCTTCTAGTCCTTTAGAGCCTGCTTATGAAGTAGAAATAGCTGATGGTAGATGTGCTTGTGTTAGAGAAGTTATTCGTGATATTCCCCTTGTATTAGCCGACATTCCTTTCTCCATCGACCTTATTCCTATGAAACTCGGTAGTTTCGATGTCGTAATCGGTATGGATTGGTTAGCGAAGCATAGAGGTGAAATAGTTTGTCATGAGAAGCTTATTCGTGTTCAGAAGCCGGATGGAGATCAGATGAACGTACACGGAGACAAGACAGGGAAACGCCTTAAAGTCATTTCTTGTTTGAAGGTTCGCGACTATATCCGTCAAGGTTGTTCCTTATATCTCGCTCACTTGGTGAAGAAAGATTCTACGATAAAGATTGATGGTGTACCGATTGTTCGCGAGTATTCTGACGTTTTTCCCGAAGATTTACCTGGAATTCCTCCCCAGAGACAAATCGACTTTCGTATTGATCTTGTTCCTGGAGCAGCGCCTATTGCTAAAGCTACGTATCGCTTGGCTCCTTCCGAAATGCTCGAGTTGTCAAAGCAAATTCAGGAACTGGTCGATAAGGGTTTTATCCGTCGTAGTTTCTCCCCGTGGGGTGCTCCTGTCCTCTTTGTTAAGAAGAAGAGTGGCTCATGCGTTATGTATTGATTATCGGGAGTTAAACAAGCTGACTGTGAAGAACCGTTATTCCCTTCCTCGTATTGACGACTTATTCGATCACTTCAGGGTTTCTTGCTATTCTCTAAGATCGATCTTCGCTCTGGTTATCACTCAGTTGAGAGTCAGGAAGATGATTACCTAAGCCCGCTTTCGTACTCGATATTGGTCATTATGAGTTCATGGTGATGCCGTTTGGTCTGACAAACGCCCCCTGCAGCATTCATGGATCTA
>CAJVGC010000244.1:0-21935 GCA_910822075.1 Senecio squalidus
GTTTTTATTATAACTCGTGTAATGATATCTTTGCTCTTCACACTTCCGTGTTTCCGCTTTAGCGGGGTGTGACAGACTTGGTATCAGAGCACTGGTTATAGCGAAAACGGTTTTGAGAATTTTTCAAAAATTTTTGAAACCAAACTATAACCAAGGCTTTTCAGAAAAATCATTTCACGAGCTTTCAAACTTTAGTAAATTAATTCCGCAATCGCACGGTTTGCTTTTAACTAGGCGTAACTTGATCACCTATGCCTAGTTCAAAATAAATTCTGCGAGAACGGAAAGTAATTGCTATTGTCAAACGGTTTTCGAGTCGAAAAATTCCCGGTCTTATTCCTTCCCGATTCTCACGTGACTGACCCATACATGCATTTTCGTTTACATTTTTCCTTAATTCCTGTACTCACGTAACATATTATTCGCAGATCCGACATGTCTCAGTCGTCCCGTTCACGATCTCAGTCACGACCCCTCCCGCGAGCCGTTTCCCCATCGAACGAGCTTTCCGAGGGCCACACGGCGTCCGATAGTCAGAGTCGTCAGACGACTGACCCGACAGAGGATACGCCAACGACGATCAGTAGCAGTCACGGATCCAGCCCGAGATCTGTGCTTCCACCCCCCTCCACCAGCGCCTGTCACCGAACCACCGCAGCCCCAAGGGCTTCGCGCTAGGTTGACTGCGCGCCAACAGCCGAGCCTGTTTCGACCCGCACCTCCTCAGTCATTTGTGGAACCCTACGACCCCGCCCTGCGCACTCCAGTAATGGAACGCTATGCGTGGGAACGTCAGTTCCTTGAGGAGCGGCGACGTGCTCAGGAGGCCGGAATCTCCCGACCTATGATGCCACCTACTCTCCAGCCACCCCCACCGGCCACATTCTTGCACCTGCACCGCGAGGTTCGGGCACTCGCTGAGGAGAACCAGCAACAGGGACTCCTCATCAGCGAAGTCACTGATGCGGCGCACCACTTGTCTGAGCAGGCGATGCGAATCATCGCATCGACTCGAGCCACGGCACGTACTGTGCAGCAACTCGTAGGGGGCGTGCCTGGTAATGGGAACCTTGATCGCGGTCATGATGGCCAAGATGTTCCTAGAGAGGCGTCATTAGTCATATTCTTCCTTTTGCATTGTACTGTAGGCCGAGTTGAAATTTTCAATGTACACAGCTTCGAGCCATTTCCACTTATTTCCTTATTGTATTGTATTGTACTCCTTTTCTTTTATGAACCTTGTACCCAACTTAATTATTATTAATGAATGAAGCTCTATCCTTTTACCTATTACTATTACTGTCGCATGAACCTTGTTCTAGGGTTGTTTGGTTACTCTTGCGTGTGAATCTTGTCATGTGAATCTCTTGAATCTTTGTCGTGCGTGTACTATCTGTTCCGTTATTTTACTCTTGCGTGATTGTCACCCTTGTTCATTGGATTACCTACTCATCGTATCTTATTCGTGCGTCTAAACTAGTTTCTTTTCTCCAATGTAGAATTATGCCTCTCGACAGAAGCGACGCTGACCGAATAGCCGAACAGGTCGCTGCTCAGCTGAACGCAGCGATGCCCGACTTGATTGCTCAGGTAATCGCCGGGATCAACGACGGAATCTTCGGGGGTGAAAACCCCAACATCATTCACTCGGAGAACAATCAAGACCATAACCTCCCTCCCTTCCTAGCCACACTGAAGCAAGAGGAAGGTGAAGGCTCCCGAAGCAATAACCCCCCTTTCTGCTCCAGCCTCCGTCACACGAAGGAAGAGTAAGAAACGCAAGTCTAATTACCAACCAATAAGGAACAACCGCAACAAGAAACCCGCTACCAGACCCCGAGGTTACGCTGGACCACAACCCAAGTGCGACAAATGCAACTTCCACCATAATGGAAATTGCCCGACGTGCCTCAAGTGCTGGAAGGTGGGGCACTTCTCCAAATACTGCTCGGAGAAATCAAACAGACAAGGCAAGAAGCCGGTGTGCTTCGAATGTAGAAGCGACGAACACCGCCGTAATACTTGTCCCATACTGCAGACAACCAGAACCTTTAGGGCTCTCACCATAACTGCCAAGGAGGCAAGGCAGGATTCGGATCCCACAGGTAAACTCTTCCGTAAACAACCCAACCGTCAGGATACTGTTCAATTCAGGAACTTAAAAGAAGCTTTGTATCCTTAAAAATTTAGAACCCCCCGTTGACTTAGGATCTGAGGTTCTTAAGGATAACTTCATCATGGAGAACGCTAACGACCAGGAGTTCGAAGCTAAAGATAAAATCCTAGAATGTTCCATAAGCCTATCTGATAAAACCTTCCCCATTGACCTATTTCCGATCGAGCTGAAAGGCTTTGACGTAATCGTCGGAACGGACTGGCTCTCCCGTTTTCGAGCCAAGATCGTCTGATTCGACAAACTTGTCCGCATTCCTCTCTCTGACTCCGAAACTCTAATCGTTCAAGAGGACAAACCCGGATGACGACTTCGTATAGTGTCGTCCATCAAAATGCGCAATTACCTCGAGAAGGACCTCGACGCATTCCTCGCACACGTTGTCAAACGTAAACCCAAGGAGATCCGTATACAAGATACCCCAGTAGTCAAGGACCATCCAGAAGTCTTTCCTAAGGATCTACCCGGGCTACCTCCTCACCGACAAGTGGAATTCCGAATAGACCTAGTTCCTGGCACCGCACCGGTTGCCAAGACCCCATATTGTCTAGCACCACCCAAGGTGCAAGAGCTATCTAAAAAGCTACAGGAACTCTTGGATCATGGTCTTATTCGTCCAAGCTCGTTCCCCTGGAGAGCCCAATCCTCTTTGTTTAAAAGAAAGACGAATCACTCCGTATGCGCATCGATTATCATGAACCTAACAAGCTGACCGTCAAGAACCGATAACCACCTCCGAGGATCGACGACCTATTCGAACAGTTGCAGGATGCTTCTCACTTCTCAAGGGTCGACCTCCGCCCAGGTTATCATCAGGTTCGTGTCAGTGAGACCGACATCCCTAAACCGCATTCCGAACTCGTTACGGTCATTACGAATTCCTTGTCATGCCATTTGGCCTGACCAACGCACCAGCACTGTTCATGGACCTAATGAACAGAGTGTGTAGGCCATAACTAGACAAGTTCGTAACCGTATTCATAGACGACATTCTCATCTACTCAAGGAATAATCAAGACCACGTGAAACACCTGGAACTCATTCTAGAACTCCTTAGGGAATCAGAAGTGGCACGTGGAACTCCCGAGATGTAAATTCTGACTCCGGGAAGTACATTACCTTAGTCAAGCGATCGATTAGGAGGGAATTCACGTAGACCCAGCCAAAATCAAGCGATTGAGAGATAGCAAACCCCAACGACTCCTACGGGAATCCGACAATTCGTAGGAATGGCGGGCTATTACCGGAGATTCATTAAAAATTTCTCGAAAATCGCTAAGCCTCTGACCGAACTCACCCAAAAGGATAAGGACTTCACCTGGGGAGAACAACAGGATGAATCCTTCCAGAAACTGAAGTAAGAACTGTGCCACGCACCGATTCTGTCCCTACCGGAGGGTACGGATAATTTTGTAGTGTTTTGCGATGCGTCTCATCAAGGACTTGGGTGTGCCCTCATGCAAAAGGAAAAGGTCATCGCATACGCATCGAGGCAGTTGAAGGTTCACGAACAGAATTATACAACACACGACTTAGAGCTGGGAGCTGTCGTGTTTGCACTAAAAATTTGGAGGCATTACTTGTACGGCACTAAGTGCACAGTGTTCACAGATCACAAAAGCCTTCAACATATTCTTGAACAGAAAATGCTCAACATGAGGCAGCGGAGATGGATCGAGCTTCTAAGCGACTACGATTGCGAGATCAAATACCACCCGGGTAAGGCAAACGTAGTAGCTGACGCCCTGAGTCGTAAGGAAAGGGCTAAACCATCCCGAGTTAGAGCATTGGGAATCCAAATTCAAACTAACCTCCAATCACAAATTTCTAAAGCTCAGCAGGAAGCATTGAAACCTGAGAACCTTAAGGGCGAAACCCTGCACCATCATGAACAGGAATTTGAGCTTAAACCGGACGGAATCCACTACTTCAAGAATCGAGCATGGATTCCTAGAGCCGAGGACCTTCGCAAGCTCATCTTGGACGAGGGCCACCGATCCCGATACTCTATTCATCCGGGATCCGACAAGCTGTATAAGGATCTACGGGAATACTATTGGTGGCCGGGCATGAAAAAGGACATAGCCTTGTATGTGGCTAAGTGCCTTACCTGCTCGAAGGTCAAGGCTGAATATCAGAAACCATCAGGGCTATTGCAACAGCCGGAGATCCCCATGTGGAAGTGGGAGCAGATCTCCATGGATTTCATCACTAAATTGCCTCGTACGGCAAGGGGGAATGACACAATCTGGGTGATTGTGGATCGATTGACTAAGTCCGCACACTTTCTGCCGGTAAGAGAGAACCATTCAATGGAGAAGTTCTCGCAGATCTACATCAACGAGATCGTCTCTCGTCACGGAACACCTCCCTCCACCATCTCCGATAGGGATAGTCGACTCACGTCCCGTTTTAGGAATGCCCTTCAGGAATCATTAGGGACGCTCACCTCCCCTTGGTCGAGTTCTCCTATATCAACATCTACCACACTAGCGTCAAGTGTGCACCATCCGAGACCTTACACGGACATGAGAGTCAGTCGCCGCTTTGTTGGCAGAAGCTGGCGATCAACAACTAACAAGGCTCGATATCATCCAGGGAACCATCGACAAAAATCACTACCTTACGAGATAGGTAGAAGACATCTCGTACTCGGCAGAAGAGCTATGCCGATAACCGAAGGAAACCCCTCGAATTCCAAGTGGGCGATAGAGTACTTCTGAAAATATCGCCATGGAACGGGGTGGTCCGTTTCGGGAAAAACGCGTCAAGCTAAGCCCGAGGTACACCGGCCTTTGAGGTAATTGAGCGTATCGGCCCAGTGGCGTATCGACTTCAACTTCCGCAAGCTCTTTCCAATGTCCACAACGTCTTCCATGGTTCTACTTAATTTTCTTTCATGCATTTCTTTGTTATTGTTCGGTTGGTATTTGTATGCCTTTCAATATCGTTAACTTACATTCCTCAATCTTGAGAACAAGGGTACCGTACGTTTTAAGTCATGGTTTTCTAATCGGAAACGAGAGTAGCATATCTTAATACAAAAGTAGAAGAAAAGATGTTGAGGGTGATGGAAGTTTAGTCTTTTTTGGGGGTGATTAATTATCATCCATTTTCTTCCGTAATAAAGTAAGTTGCACATATGTTTCTCTCTATGTATAAGAGTACCATTTCTTTTTTTTCTTTTTTTGTTGTTTATCAATTTTACATACGAAATGCGTTTTTGTGTAACAGAAAGTCGAGGTTATCTTCAAAACATTCATTATAACCGAAGTGGATTTGTAATAGTGTAGCTGGTAAAGTTAAGATCAATGGGCTATTTTATGTTTAGACAGTGATTGAGTTTTTGCAGGTCGTGTATTAAAGTTGGCACCTGGCACATAGAACTATGTCATAAAAAATCGAGTTAACGTAATTGGGGGGTGACCTCTTTTGCTGCTGTCGTTAATGTTGGTATGTGTTGGCTAATGTAGTACGAGTCTGTAAAGAAGGTGATGCTATATGCGCTAAAACTTTATATGTATTAGACCAAAATGGTTAAATATCTTTTAGCAAATTTCGGTTGTGATGTTCAGCCATCTCGCCCGTTTGTGTAGTTCTCATGCTATTCTACTGTAATAATGGTTATTATGGTTAAAATGAGATGAATTTTGAGCTAAGTTCTTTATTAATGATAAAACGTAATTTTAAATTAAAACTATAACATACGTAGTTTTATTAGCAAATATGTTTAGATTTGAATTCATGTTCCACTTAAATTGTTCGCGTAATACACGAGATCTAATCTAATCTACATATAAATTAGTCTTATTAAAGAGGTCTAGCATCTTCGTGCCGCTCTCCACCACTTGCTTTAGTATATGTTAAAACGTGTCTAAGTCACATAATACGTTCAAAATCAAAATGCAAGTGGACATGTAGATGTGGCTTTAGGAGACAATAGATAGATGGTAATTTGGATTTTTGTCATTATGCATACAAGTATCTAACATACCAATTACAATTATGGTACGTCGATGGTCCTAATTAGGGACAACAATTAATCACTGGGTAGACAACAAATGTATAGAAAACGTTGGGATATTCATACTTGGAGTAATATCTATTGAATATAAGAAGATTTAAAATCACTTTTTTATTTAAATACTCAATGATGCCTATTGATACAAAATTCAAATAAAAGGGATGTCTAATATTCAAATTAGACACCATTCACGCGTTAATAACATTTGATTACCTCTTTTATGATGATCGTCGGATCAGTCAACTACATACCCTGAAAAGAGTAATGTAAAACCCTCAACAAAAAACGCTCAATCCCTTGAGTTTCAAGGTGACCTAGTTCTTATTTGCTATTTGAGAGAATGTCACAAATCGTCCTTGTGGTTGGTCTGTTTTTCAAGAATCGTCATTTTGACTTTTTTTTAGCATTAACCATCCTTTAGATATGTCTTTTTATCACCGGCGGTCCTTTTTACACTTAAAAAGACTAAAATACCCTCTTTTTTAATGTTTTCTTATATTTTAAATTAATATATTACAGATCTTCATCAGTATCATATCCTTCCCAGAATTTCTTCATCACTCCCATCCCAAATTTTCTTCATTACTATCTATCAATTCATTCTTCCAACCAAAGCAATAAAGCTTCCCTTTACATCCAATTGCATCAATGGCTTCCCTACCAAACAAAAAAAACAAACACAAACACAAACACACATAGATCCAGACACAGATTCACAGAATTTCTTCATCACTCCCTCTCCGCCACCGCTGCCACCACCCCACCGTTGCCACCACCGCTGCCACCACCCTACCTCTCCGCCACCGCTGCCACCACCCTACCTCTCCGTGTCACACCCCACCTTTGGCAGAAACGTAGAGTGCAACACGATTGGCGATCGTCATAACTCAACAGTATAATAAAGAACAAACTATATGAATAAGTAAATAAAAGTTGTTATGACGTCGCCATACTTAAGGTAAACCCTTAGTACACGAAAATCGTCAAACACTACAAGTAAGAAAGCTCAAATGTAATTATCAACGAATGAAAGAATTCTTGGGCGTGCAAACCCGAAATGTAAACGAATGCATATAAATAATAAATATCCGTAAATGCAAAAGATATCATGAGGTCATCTAGAGTCCGACTCCTACATCCAAGTCCTATGCCTGCTCATTACCTGAAAACAAAGCTTAAAATGTCAACACAAAGGTTGAGCGAGTTCACTGAGTAATTTAAGTAAAACAATTTAAATGATTTACGTAAAATAAAGAAGGTTTCTATAAAAAGAAGTTTCCATTTATAGAAAGTTTCCTGAAATAGCAAGTGAGTCTCAAAATAGGAATAACAGTTCAAATAGTGTAACTAATGCATATAATGTAAAAACAGCAACGCACATCAGTAAGTCCCTCTACTGATCGTCAGTAATTACCTTAACTGACAAGAAGTGGTATCGGTAGTTACCTTAACCGATAGAATGTAGTCGTTAGTAGTTACCTTAACTGACTGTATGTCTTACGGGGTCGGTGGGGAACGGTCCACACAGTAAGACTAAGCAAGATACGACCATGTAGCCCTTTGGCACCATGGTCTGTCGTCACTAGTAAGTACCTATACTAGTATGAATGAATGTAGGTTATATATAGGGGGGTTCACTACAACGTAGTCACAGTATAGCAATCGTCTCATTTCAAACAGTTTTTAAATGCATTAGGTTTTTGTTACACTTTAGTAGTTAAATTGTTTATCAAAACATTTCATAATGAAAAACATTTTAAGTAAGCTTTGTCTTCCCCCAATTTTACACAAATAAGTGAAAACAGTAACAACATAGGGGCAATGAAATCACCTCGTAAGTATAGCAAAATATACACTACTCAAGTAGTGTGAGTATGTGTGTGTGTGTATGTAGGTCACAAGCTAAGCCTCCCGACTAGATAATGAGCTTCCCTAAAATCCGTATAAGTAAAGTATCGTGAGAAATTAGGTTTCAAGTTTTAATCCCGTTTAATGTAAGTTTTAAGATTTCCAAATAACCATTTTATTTAACTTGCACCCGAGGTATTAATCGTTAGATTTAGACATGAAGCTTAAAAATTCAGCAAGTATATACGTTCACTAAAGTTGTCATATATTGAGTTTGAAAAGGAATTAGATAACGAATCTTATATGTACGAAAAGAAGACTCAGAGGGCTACATCAAGGACCCTGGATTTGCCCAAATTAAATAAGTTATCACAGAGATATGGTCCAAGCAAAACGGGTTATATAATCTGTCCAAAAATATAAACTTTTGTAACCTTTGTATATTGAGTTTTAAAAACGATTATGAGCCAACCAACGGAATTTTACATGAGTAAATCCCTTTTTGAAAATATAAGGCCTGTTATGTAAAATAAATGTTCAATTCCTCATTACGTAAAAGTTTGCTAGATCGATACACAATTTCAAGTTACCAAAACCTAACAATGTCGCTTAAAAATCTCAGATTTGACCCCCGTTCACAAAAGTACAGTTTTAGGAAGTTATACGAAGAATTAGACAACGAGATTTCTGGGGTTTCAAAGATAACTCAAGTAACTACAACTTTGATTAAGATATATTTTAACAATACGAAACTGAGAGGAACTTATGACATTACGAACACAGAACTAAAAATCTGATTAGGAACAACAACTTTTACAACGCGCCTTGTATAAATGTTTATAATTATCAAACGATCGTGTAAAATTACCAACACCTCCAGATCATTAATTTGACATATAAACAAGGACTTCATGTTTTAAAAACTTCATTTATAGGCTTTTAAATCACACAACAAGTGAACACAAATTCGGATATAGAAGCTAACACCAACACGCAGTTTAGACCCTTTCTCACCAAAAGTAAGTTTCAGAGAGTTTTACGATGAACTAGACTACGAGACTTACATTTTTGGAAAATAGACTCCGAGAGCTACAACTTTGGTTTAGACATCAGTTAATAAAACGAAGTTATGAGAATGTTATTAATCGTGCAAAACAGTACATTATTCTGTTCAGCAACAACAGAAACCGAAAGACGCAATAACCTATTCGAAAACACTTTTAATATAACCCGAACTCAAAATTAACCATCTAGACATCATACCCTATAATTTAACCTAGATTTACAGAACCTTTAAGAATAAAATTGAGTTATTGAGTTATTAAAACATATCTATGGACAAACGCTTACAAAGTGTTATAAAATAATTCCAAACATACTAACAATGAGAAACCCTAATTGTATCATATATAACACTTACTCATGAACCATAATTTATACACAACCAATGCTAACTGTTGGAGTATATATGCATATACTCCAAAGAGCCACCTTCATCCCATTGGGGGATGAAGCATCTAAAACACCTTCATCCCATTATTGAAGAACTGATGAAGCACTGGAGCTTCGGCTCCATCCCACTGATAGCTCCATCCCACTGATGAAGCACTGGAGCTTCGGCTCCATCCCACTGATGAAGCACTGGAGCTTCGGCTCCATCCCACTGATAGCTCCATCCCACTGATAGCTCCATCCCACTGATGAAGCACTGGAGCTTCGGCTCCATCCCACTGATAGCTCCATCCCACTGATGAAGCACTGGAGCTTCGGCTCCATCCCACCGATGAAGCACTGGAGCTTCGGCTCCATCCCACTGATAGCTCCATCTCACTGATGGAGCTACTGCTCCATCCCATTTATGGTCATGATCAAACCGGCCCCACCAACTATTGTGACATGTGACATGTGAACTCTATAAATAGAGCTCACCCCTCATGGTAAAAAGAGGTCTTCTCCTCTCTCCTTACTTTCTCTCTCTATACTCTCTCTCTAGATTCTCTCTCTCTAAACCATTGATTCTTGGACATCGTGGCGTACAACACCTTTTCACAGAAAAGGTGTTACCTCTGGGGAATCGCCACCCGACAGGGTTAAAACCCTCGGGTCCTTGGATTACGGAACCCGATACCAATTTCGGTGTCGGGTCTCTTTTTAACTAATTATTTACTGTTTGTCGTATAATCTAAGCTCGGGGTGACGAGGAACGGCACCTCTTGGTCGTCAATATCATCCCGACGGATTTTTACTTCAACATTTGGCGCCATCCGTGGGACGCTTTATTTAACGATAGTTGGAGCGAGAACATAGACATATGGATACCCCTATGACTTCAGGGATGACCACCCTTGTGTCTACTGTTCAGCCATCAACCAACGTTGTAGACCCACCCCGATCTCAACCACATCAGTCAACGTTTGTAGAAGTAACTTTTACCAAAATCTTTTAATAAAGATGTCATAAAAAAATACTTTTACAAAAAGTGCTTTAATAAAGATTCTTTAAAAAGTTACTTTTATAAAAGTTTTGATATTGACATATTATAAAAAGTAACTTTTACCAAAATCTTTTAATAAAGATTTCATAAAAAACTACTTTTACAAAAAGTGCTTTAATAAATATTCTTTAAAAAGTTACTTTTATAAAAGTTTTGATATTGACATATCATAAAAAGTAACTTTTACCAAAATCTTTTAATAAAGATGTCACAAAAAAATATTTTTATAAAAAGTGCTTTAATAAAGATTCTTTAAAAATTTACTTTTATAAGAGTTTTGATAATCTCAAAATTTTGAGCTTCATCCCGGATGAGCTTCATCCCATTTTGGATGACTTTTGAGCTTCATCCCGGATGAGCTTCATCTCGGATGACTTTTACCCAAAATTTTGAGCTTCATCCCGGACGAGCTTCATCCCGGATGAGCTTTTGCCCAAAATTTTGAGCTTCATCCCGGATGAGCTTCATTCCGGATGAGCTTCATCCCGGATGAGCTTTTGCCCAAAATCTTGAGCTTCATCCAATTTTGGATGCCTTTACCCAAAATGGAGTTTCATCCCATTTTGGATGACTTTTGAGTTTCATCCCGGATGAGCTTCATCCCGGATGAGCTTTTGCCCAAAATTTTGAGCTTCATCCAATTTTGGATGCCTTTACCCAAAATGGAGCTTCATCCCATTTTGGATGACTTTTTCCCAAAATTTTGAGCTTCATCCCGGATGAGTTTTATCCCGGATGAGCTTTTGCCCAAAATTTTGAGCTTCATCCCGGATGAGCTTTTGCCCAAAATTTCGAGCTTCATCCCGGATGAGCTTCATCCCGGATGAGCTTTTGCCCAAAATTTTGAGCTTCATCCAATTTTGGATGCCTTTACCCAAAATGGAGCTTCATCCCATTTTGGATGACTTTTTCCCAAAATTTTGAGCTTCATCCCGGATGAGCTTCATCCCGGATGAGCTTTTGCCCAAAATTTTGAGCTTCATCCCGGATGAGCTTTTGCCCAAAATTTCGAGCTTCATCCCGGATGAGCTTCATCCCGGATGAGCTTTTGCCCAAAATTTTGAGCTTCATCCAGTTTTGGATGACTTTTTCCCAAAATTTTGAGCTTCATCCCGGACGAGGTTCATCCCGGATGAGCTTTTGCCCAAAATTTTGAGCTTCATCCCGGATGAGCTTTTGCCCAAAATTTTGAGCTTCATCCAATTTTGGATGCCTTTACCCAAAATGGAGCTTCATCCCATTTTGGATGACTTTTTCCCAAAATTTTGAGCTTCATCCCGGATGAGCTTTTGCCCAAAATTTTGAGCTTCATCCAATTTTGGATGCTTTTTACCCAAAATGGAGCTTCATCCCATTTTGGAATGACTTTTTCCCAAAATTTTGAGCTTCATCCCGGATGAGTTTTATCCCGGATGAGTTTTTGCCCAAAATTTTGAGCTTCATCCCGGATGAGCTTTTGCCCAAAATTTCGAGCTTCATCCCGGATGAGCTTCATCCCGGATGAGTTTCATCCCGGATGAGCTTTTGCCCAAATTTTGAGCTTCATCCAATTTTGGATGCCTTTACCCCAAAATGGAGCTTCATCCCATTTTGGATGACTTTTTCCCAAAATTTTGAGCTTCATCCCGGATGAGCTTTTGCCCAAAATTTTGAGCTTCATCCCGGATGAGCTTTGCCCAAAATTTCGAGCTTCATCCCGGATGAGCTTTTGCCCAAAATTTTGAGCTTCATCCAGTTTGGATGACTTTTTCCCCAAAATTTTGAGCTTCATCCCGGACGAGGTTCATCCCGGATGAGCTTTTGCCCAAAATTTTGAGCTTCATCCCATATGAGCTTTTGCCCAAAATTTTGAGCTTCATCCATTTTGGATGCCTTTACCCAAAATGGAGCTTCATCCCATTTTGGATGACTTTTTCCCAAAATTTTGAGCTTCATCCCGGATGAGCTTTTGCCCAAAATTTTGAGCTTCATCCAATTTTGGATGCCTTTACCCAAAATGGAGATTCATCCCATTTTGGATGACTTTTTTCCCAAAATTTTGAGCTTCATCCCGGATGAGCTTTTGCCCAAAATTTTGAGCTTCATCCAGTTTTGGATGCCTTTACCCAAAATGGAGCTTCATCCTATTTTGGATGACTTTTTCCCAAAATTTTGAGCTTCATCCCGGATGAGCTTTTGCCCAAAATTTTGAGCTTCATCCAGTTTTGGATGCCTTTACCCAAAATGGAGCTTCATCCCATTTTGGAGGACTTTTTCCCAAAATTTTGAGCTTCATCCCGGATGAGCTTTTGCCCAAAATTTTGAGATTCATCCAGTTTTGGATGCCTTTACCCAAAATGGAGCTTCATCCCATTTTGGATGACTTTTTCCCAAAATTTTGAGCTTCATCCCGGATGAGCTTCATCCCGGATGACTTTCGCCCAAAATTTTGAACTTCCTCCCGGACGACTTTTGCCCAAAATTTTGAGCTTCATCCCGGATGACTTTCACCGAAAATTTTAGCTTCATCCCATTTTTGGAACGGAGCCTACAAGTTAAAAATGATCGGGGGAGATACAGTCCCAAGAACTTGGCATGGGAACCTCCTCAGACGTTGTTATATGTAAACAAATCTCCTTCGGAAAGATGTAAGGGCAATGCCAAATTTTCTATCGCCTCTGATACAAAGCTATGGTTGCCTCTTGGTTTAAGGGGCAAAAATTTTCTCAATACATGGCAAATTTCTAAGACCATTGATTAAATTGTAATAGCAAGTAATTAACGATAATTAAATTCCTAAGAGCACCGCGCTCTTAGAAGACGAAGGGGAGAGTGCCCTCTCTAATAAACTCCATGTTAGTCTGATACTCCAATCCTAACAAGACAGGTTTGAGCAGCCTATATAAAAAAATAACTCCGTACTGGTCTGAGAATATCCCGGTATCGAAAGGGTTGAGCAACCTCTCTAATTAGCTCAGTGTTAGCGAAGGACGCTTCTTAACACAATAAAAATAGTCGAACCACCCTTAAACATTTTCCATTTCATGGAATCACACTTCCCACGAGGAAATATCATGGGTTGAGCAACCTCTCTAATTAGCTCAGGAAATACTTTTCTAAACACAATATATGTGGATAAAGCACCACCATCTCTTTATTGGATGAAGCACTCTCATCCCCTATGTGGATGGAGCACCACCATCTCTTTATCGGATGAAGTACTCTGATCCCTTATGTAGATGAACAATTTTCATTTCTTATATGGATGAAATATTTTCTTTGCTTTTATGGGTTAAGCACGTTCTCGGTAGTGAAGGTCACTAAAAACCTAAGTCTAGTTTAGTCTCACTACATTCCACATCACTAGACTGGGGGGGGGGGCATGTTGGAGTATATATGCATATACTCCAAAGAGCCACCTTCATCCCGTTGGGGGATGAAGCATCTAAAACACCTTCATCCCATTATTGAAGAACTGATGAAGCACTGGAGCTTCGGCTCCATCCCACTGATAGTTCCATCCCACTGATAGCTCCATCCCACTGATGAAGCACTGGAGCTTCGGCTCCATCCCACTGATGAAGCACTGGAGCTTCGGCGCCATCCCACTGATAGCTCCATCCCACTGATAGCTCCATCCCACTGATGAAGCACTGGAGCTTCGGCTCCATCCCACGGATGAAGCACTGGAGCTTCGGCTCCATCCCACCGATGAAGCACTGGAGCTTCGGCTCCATCCCACCGATGAAGCACTGGAGCTTCGGCTCCATCCCACTGATAGCTCCATCTCACTGATGAGCTACTGCTCATCCCATTTATGGTCATGATCAAACCGGCCCCCACCAACTATTGTGACATGTGACATGTGAACTCTATAAATGAGCTCACCCCTCATGGTAAAAGGAGGTCTTCTCCTCTCTCCTTACTTTCTCTCTCTATACTCTCTCTCTAGATTCTCTCTCTCTAAACCATTGATTCTTGGACATCGTGGCGTACAACACCTTTTCACGGAAAAGGTGTTACTGATATCGCATATTTATATAGATATTTCTATGCGATATTTAGTCGGTTTCATAGTAAACATGATGGATAGGATAGGTTTTACATTTAATTCGTGTGGAAAAGTGTTTTTGTCCATTTTACAGGTTTACATGATCGGGAAGCGGAAAGGAGTGAAGAAATGAGCTTAAATGACAAATTAAAGACGAGAAGTGAAGAGGTGCTGCGCACCAGGGGTATGGGTGCCGCGCACCGAGAGTTTTAATTGGTTTTGGACACAGGAAATTAGCCCGGTGCTGCGCACCAAGTGAGAGGGTGCGGCGCACCAGTTGGATAATTACAAGTAATTCGTATTTGAGTCGAAGACGATTTCCACCTTGAACAACACCAAATCCGTCCAGAAAAATTGATTCATTATTATTCTCACGTCTCTGGAGCTGTTATTAAGTTTAGAAGCAAGGATTAAGGCAAGGAAGATCATATTTTCGGCAATCGGCGATCACGACACTTTCGACGATTTTCCTCGTTTGTTCTTTTCTTGTTTTGCATTATTTTTCCACCATGTTTTCTAACAACTTAATTGCTTTTTCAGACCACGTTATGAGTAGCTAAATTCTCTTTATGCTTGTTTGAACAACGGATCCTATTTGATGTTTATTTAACGTTTTCGATTGTTTTATGTTTTTGTGTTTAACCGTCGATCCTTATTTGCTTAAATTTTAATATGTTATCATAGTTGTTTATATATAATTTGTTTAATCAACATTCTAGGTATTCGGAAGGAATCTAGATAGATTAGATAAGTTTTATGAAATAATCGGTCGGTCTATAATCGATTTAAAATTATTAAGATTCGGAAGGACTTAGTAATAACAGCTTAGGTAATTAAATTTAAGTGAGTAGGTCTAAGTATTAAGATTCGGAAGGACTTGATAATTAGAGGAGTTTTTCGGAAGGAAACTCTATAAGGTTAAATCACTAAAAACAGGCTTGATACTTATTGCTTGATTATTAATATTTATTAACTGTATTCGGAAGGAACGGTGTAAGTAGAGATAATTAAAGTTAGTAAAAGATTCGGAAGGACTTTTATTATATCCTAGAAGTTGAAAACAACAATCGATCTCGTAAAAATTAACGGAAAATAGTGAAGTGTCAAACAAGTGTATTCTATTTATTATTTGATCTAATCAATTACTTTCGCTCGATTTTAATTAATCACCTCTTTTTACTAATTACTTGCAATTTTAGTTACGATAAAAAACCCCCAAATACTCTTAGTATTATTTATTCGAATATAAAACAAATTAGTCCCTGCGAACGAACCTATACTTACTATTAAAACTATATTACATACTGTCACACCCCGCTAAAAGCGGAACGCTGTTCCAGTTAATGATATCAAGAGTCAAGGATTAAAACATACAACCGTAAACAAAACATCAAAATATATAATAAGCCTCAAGGTTTTAAAATACAATACATAACCGAATGTGGAACCAAAGTCAAGTACAACTACAATACAAATGTCAAATATTCGGATCATAAGGAATTACATCAAGCAAAACGAATTCCAAATACAAGTAATATATGATCCCAAAATGTGCAAGGCATGATCAACTAAATCCTCAAACTCCCTGAAAAAGCGTTAAAAACGACATCAACACAATGTTGGTGAATTATTCGCAATAAGTAAATAAGATTTGACCCAATAAAGATTTAATAATCATATGAAGTTTCAAAAGCATATTTTGATGTATAACCCTAGTGTGAGTATAGATACCAAAAGATTAATATACACTGAACCTGACCACAATCCCCTAACCTAAGGCGATGCAATACCAAAGGCAACAAATAATCATACAGCCATAACATTCACTCGTAGGGATATCCTCTCGAGTAATGAGGGTTGGTCAAACCCATATAGATCTATATATATGCAACCGTGGGCAAAAAACTAACAAGTGTATGAGGGGGGCTTACCAAAAGCCTAAGAAGCATCCTAATCTAAGGTGATACTAATACACTAGGCATACAATATACATAATATAGTTCAAAAACGCTTTCCAGCCCAAAATAGTAAGAGAAAAGGGGCTACGAATAACTCACAAAATAAGCTCGGCAAGAGATCGGGTAATAATCAATAAGAAGCTAATAATCCGCCGCCTAAGTGCCCTAAATCAATATAACAAAGTCTAAGTATCTCAATAACATAGTTCGGTTTAGCCTTGTCGGTTAAGTTTAGAGTTTAAGGTTAATTAAAGTATTCCAACGATTTCCAAGTCGAGTCGTGATGACGGTCCAAGGTGACGATGTTCCGCGCCGATAGAGACGATAGGAAAAATATCGATAATTTCACGTCATAAAGACTTTTAGAAGGGAATAACATTCCGAGCCGAACTTGACTAACAGGAACGTCGATTGAAAGGAATACTGTTACCAAAGTTTATTGAAATCGACCAAAGTCAACGTCGAAGATGTTGACTTGGTCAAAGTCAAAGATGTTGACTTGGTCAAAGTCAAAGTCAACAATTTGAAGGAAAAGTCAAAATTAGAGATGTTGATTTAGAAAAGTCAAAGTCAACGATTTTTTTTATAGAATGGAAATCAACTTTGACATTTTAAGAGTAAAAAGACTTTTATTTCAAAAATAAGGTAAAAATTGAGTTATAACGGTTTTTAAAACGATTTGTTGTAAAACATAAGTAAAACGTTGGTTCAAATATTCGATAATGTTTAATATTGCGGTAATGTCTTTGAGTCCAAAGACGGTATTTGGCTTATATAGTACTTTTATACATATAATTACCGATATAAGTTTAAGGTTGCAATAGGTTACGAGTCCAAGTCGATTAGTAACGAAAAATGAAAGTTTTGGAGGTCAGACCCCTAGGTGCTGCGCACCTATGGGTAGGTGCTAAGCACCGGGCCATTTTCCAGATTTATGAAATTTACGTTTTAGCCGAAATCTGATTCGTTTGACGTTTTAGCGTGAAAGTGTAAACTGATCAAATGTTAGTTTAGGTTCATTTAGCATTTACCAAGTGTCATATATGTCTAAATGTGTGGTTTTACATATATTTATCATAAAATACGTTAATTTCGGTAATTAGCACATCTTAACATATTGTACCCGTTTTAAGTCCAAATTTCTGAGAACGAAAGGTGTTGGTCTAATATGTTAACCTAACCATTTTCAAGGCTTTAAACCGAAATTAAAGATAATGAAAAGAAGTAGTTAAGAGTTTGTAATGATTTTACCGATTTCACCCGCAAGACGTGTAGGTGTTGGAAACTTGCAAGGATTCGGAGAAAGGACTTTGATGGTGGTGGTGAGGAGGTGATAAGCTCCATAACATGAAAATATCCACCATTAGTCAAGGTCTTAAAAGAAAGGATGTAAAAGGATTTTCGGAGGAATTTACTTACCAAACTTGAGGTGGAGTTCTTCACCGAAAAGTAGCAAAAACTCCAATGGTAGTGGTAGTAATATGAGGAATGAAAAGGGCTTCCATTTACACACAATAAGAAGAATGTTAGACTTTCTCAAAAGGAAGAAAATAGGGAAAGATTTGGAAGGTTCACTTACCAAACTTTCTATAACGTTTTCTTCAAGGAATGTCACCGGAATTTCCCATCTTCAAGTATGTCAACGGAAGTGAGGCTTGATAAGACAAGGGAAGAAGATATTGTGTTAGGAAATTTCTATCATAGTGAAAGAAAAAGTAGGAAAAGAAGGAAAATAACCTTGGAAACTTACTTACCGAAAAGTGTAGAATCAAAGAGTGTTTGCAAGTGGTGATTTCTCCATTTTTCTCACTTGGATTCTTACTTCAATAAGGGTGTAAAAAGGGTCTTAATTCTCTGGAAATGGTTGAGAGAAAACAAAGTTTAGATGAAGTAAGAATGAAAGAAAAGTGGTAAAGTAATTTGATGTAAACTTGAGAATTTGGAATGAGAGAGTGTCCAAACATGTTTAGAGATCCACAATGGGATCAAACACACCCAAATAGGGCATTTTGCAGAAGGTTTCACGTGCTAAAAGGTTTGGCATCTCAAGGATTTGACTCAAAAAGCCGAAATGGATTTTTGCCATTTTTGGCCTAGGTGCTTAGCACCTCCCTCATAGGTGCTGGGCACCGAGGGTTTTCTTGGCTGAAAATGTTAAGTCATGGTTAAAGGACCAGATTTGTAACAGATTCCGTTAGTTCTCCGTTAAAGGACTAACTTTGTAATAGAATTAGTTAGAGGACTAACTTTGTAATGAAATTTCGAATTATGATTTTCTTAACCGACGATTATGGCGTAAACGCAATACTTTAATAACGTGAGAATACTAGATATTAGGCACTTAGGTGATTCTAAAGCTTCCGTCTCGAGAGACAAAGTAATAAAACACATAAACCCGACTCAAATGCAATAAACGTGAGTAAAATAAAGCGAAACACAAGGGTCCAAATCATTGCGAATAAAAAGAGTAATAATCGGTAATAAAATATACCTCGAAAGACGGATTGTCACACATACGAATAGGTCCACTGCCTATAAGTGTGTAATTGCGTGAAATAGTCGGTTAAATTTAAGACTCGATTTTACACATCAAGTTTTTGGCGCCGCTGCCGGGGACTGATTTTTCGTTTTTGTTTCGAATTTTTAATACGATCCTTTTGAGTATTTATTTACTTAGAAGTTACTTTTAATTGTTATTACACCGGTACGTTTTACGCTTTTCTTGTTTTTGTCTTTTCAGGTATTTCAGGTAGTTGATGAACACAAGGGCTTCGGGATTACCACTCTGCGAGTCCAAAGTCAAATCCAGGAGTATCAAAGAGACGAGGCAGGAGAAGAGGCAACTTATCGCTTCAGACACCACCAAGTTTTGATCAAGTTTCACCCGTCAAATTCGAAGACATTGCGTCGTCAGAAAGCGGAGGAAGCGATTCAGAACCAGAGGTTGAAGAAGTATTTTGTGAAGACAAACCGGAACCACAACCAGCTATGGATCCTTTGGACACACCAATGAACCGACGGGCCGCAGCTGTAGCAGTGCCACCCACCCGAGGGTCGGCAATCACCACCCCGGAATTGGGTGATGATTTTGTTGTCAAGGGTCACCATCTCAAGATGATCCAAGACAACACGTTCGATGGGCGTTACAATTCAGATCCGCATAAACACATAGCCAAGTTCAACGAGCTGTGTGAGATGTTCAAATATGGTCAAGGCAAGGGCGATCCTGTCAAACTGAGGTTATTCCCTTCGTCTCTCACCGGAGATGCGAAGGTTTGGTTCGAGGAGCTTAATGAAAATTCAATAACCACATGGACGCAAATGCGCGAGGCTTTCATCAAAAGATTTTTCCCACCCGCCTTGGGTAGGAAATTACTCAGAGATATCAGAGGATTCCAGGAAGTGGAGAGACTTCCACTGAAGCATGGGCCAGACTTAAGGAGTTGCATTCTAAGTAAATAAATACTCAAAAGGATCGTATTACAAATTCGAAACAAAAACGAAAAATCAGTCCCCGGCAGCGGCGCCAAAAACTTGATGTGTAAAATCGAGTCTTAAATTTAACCGACTATTTCACGCAATTACACACTTATAGGCAGTGGACCTATTCGTATGTAATATAGTTTAATAGTAAGTATAGGGTTCGGTTCGCTGCAGGGACTAATTTGTTTTTATATTCGAATTAATAATACTAAGAGTATTTGGGGGTTTTTTATGTAACTAAAATGCAAGTAATTAGTAAAAAAGAGTGATAATTAAAATCGAAGCGAAAAGGAATTGATTAGATCAAATAAGAGAATTTACACTTGTTTGACACTTCACCTATTTTTCCGTTAATTTTACGAGATCGATTGTTGTTTTTCAACTTCTAGATATAAAAAGTCCTTCCGAATCTTTTACTAACTTTAATTATCTCTACTTACAACCGTTCCTTCCGATACAGTTACTAAATATTAAATCAAGCCAATAAGTAACAAGCCTGTTTTTAGTGATTTAACCTTATAGAGTTTCCTTCCGAATAACTCCTCTAATTATCAAGTCCTTCCGAATCTTAATACTTAGACCTACTCACTTAAATTTAATTACCTAAGCTTGTTATTACTAAGTCCTTCCGAATCTTAATAATTTTAAATCGATTATAGACCGACCGATTATTTAATAAAACTTATCTAATCTATCTAGATTCCTTCCCGAATACCTAGAATGTTGATTAAACAATTATATATAAACAACTATGATACATATTAAAATTTAAGCAAATAAGGATCGACGGTTAAACACAAAAACATAAAACAATCGAAAACGTTAAATAAACCATCAAATAGGATCCGTTGTTCAAACAAGCATAAAGAGAATTAGCTACTCATAACGTGGGTCTGAAAACAATTAAGTTGTTAGAAAACATGCTGGAAAAATAATGCAAACAGAAAAGAACGAACGAGGAAAATCGCCGAAAGTGTCGTGATCGCCGATTGCCGAATATATGATCTTCCTTGCCTTAATCCTTGCTTCTAAACTTAATAACAGCTCCAGAGACGTGAGAATAATATGAATGAATTTCTGGACGGATTTGGTGTTGTATTTATAGGCAAAATCAAGGTGGAAATCGTCTTCGACTCAAATACGAATTACTTGTAATTATCCAACTGGTGCGCCGCACCTCTCACTTGGTGCGCAGCACCGGGCTAATTTCCCGTGTCCAAAACCAATTAAAACTCTCGGTGCGCGGCACCCATACCCCTGGTGCGCAGCACCTCTTCACTTCTCGTCTTTAATTTGTCATTTAAGCTCATTTCTTCACTCCTTTCCGCTTCCCGATCATGTAAACCTGTAAAATGGACAAAAACACTTTTCCCACGATTAAATGTAAAACCTATCCTATCCATCATGTTTACTATGAAAACCGACTAAATATCGCATAGAAATATCTATATATATATGCGATATCAAATCCCCCCAAACTTGCCTTTTGCTTGCCCTCAAGCAAAAACTGTTTTCAAATTAGTTATCAAAGCCAAAATAACATAACCAAACTCCTCACGATTTTTTTGGAAGTAAAATCACACAATCTCTCAAACTAATCTAAAAGGGTGTGTAAAATATCTCTGTAGAATCGCTCAATTGCTCAGTCATGGTGAATTCTATCATAGGCTTGATAATGTATCACTTATCCACCACTAGAGTCTAGGTACAACTAAACGGGGACTTTTATTCGGGTTATATCGTACAGGTAAAGGCATGTGAAAATATATAATGGAGCGTAAATGGGTTAAATAAAATAATACAAACTTAGATTAAGTCCGAACTAAATAAAATCTCTAACGTACGGGATTGCTTAATTTCTCCCACTTATACTTTTCCTTCTTATCCGAATACATGTATCATAATAATACAAGACTCATAATACA
>CAJVGC010000245.1:0-29605 GCA_910822075.1 Senecio squalidus
TATTGGGTATAAATTGGTTTGAATAGTTGATATAGGTAATTTTAAAGTTTATTAGGCTAGTGTGGAAGTTTGGATTAGAAACGGAATTGTACGGTACGGTGTTGTAAAATTAGTGTTTGAAAGTACCTATGGGTTTTTAAAATTTGGGTTTTGATTTTAAAATGGTATATTTGATTTGATTGAGTTTTTATGGATTAAATGGCTTCAAATACTATTCTTAATACATTCTTAATGCTATTGTAACGTAGGGGATTATTTGACATCAGTATCACACACCTAAACGTAATTCTAACTCGTACGGGATGTAATCTAGGTTTTACAATAAAATAAGCGTTTTATAAGGTATAAATTGGTTTGAATAGTTGATATAGGTAATTTTAAAGTTTATTAGGCTAGTGTGGAAGTTTGGATTAGAAACGGAATTGTACGGTACGGTGTTGTAAATTAGTGTTTGAAAGTACCTATGGGTTTTTAAAATTTGGGTTTTGATTTTAAAATGGTATATTTGATTTGATTGAGTTTTTATGGATTAAATGGCTTCAAATACTATTCTTAATACATTCTTAATGCTATTGTAACGTAGGGGATTATTTGACATCATTATCACACACCTAAACGTAATTCTAACTCGTACGGGATGTAATCTAGGTTTTACAATAAAATAAGAGTTTTATTGGGTATAAATTGGTTTGAATAGTTGATATAGGTAATTTTAAAGTTTATTAGGCTAGTGTGGAAGTTTGGATTAGAAACGGAATTGTACGGTACGGTGTTGTAAAATTAGTGTTTGAAAGTACCTATGGGTTTTTCAAATTTGGGTTTTGATTTTAAAATGGTATATTTGATTTGATTGAGTTTTTATGGATTAAATGGCTTCAAATACTATTCTTAATACATTCTTAATGCTATTGTAACGTAGGGGATTATTTGACATCAGTATCACACACCTAAACGTAATTCTAACTCGTACGGGATGTAATCTAGGTTTTACAATAAAATAAGCGTTTTATAGGGTATAAATTGGTTTGAATAGTTGATATAGGTAATTTTAAAGTTTATTAGGCTAGTGTGGAAGTTTGGATTAGAAACGGAATTGTACGGTACGGTGTTGTAAAATTAGTGTTTGAAAGTACCTATGGGTTTTTCAAATTTGGGTTTTGATTTTAAAATGGTATATTTGATTTGATTGAGTTTTTATGGATTAAATGGCTTCAAATACTATTCTTAATACATTCTTAATGCTATTGTAACGTAGGGGATTATTTGACATCAGTATCACACACCTAAACGTAATTCTAACTCGTACGGGATGTAATCTAGGTTTTACAATAAAATAAGAGTTTTATAAGGTATAAATTGGTTTGAATAGTTGATATAGGTAATTTTAAAGTTTATTAGGCTAGTGTGGAAGTTTGGATTAGAAACGGAATTGTACGGTACGGTGTTGTAAAATTAGTGTTTGAAAGTACCTATGGGTTTTTCAAATTTGGGTTTTGATTTTAAAATGGTATATTTGATTTGATTGAGTTTTTATGGATTAAATGGCTTCAAATACTATTCTTAATACATTCTTAATGCTATTGTAACGTAGGGGATTATTTGACATCAGTATCACACACCTAAACGTAATTCTAACTCGTACGGGATGTAATCTAGGTTTTACAATAAAATAAGAGTTTTATTGGGTATAAATTGGTTTGAATAGTTGATATAGGTAATTTTAAAGTTTATTAGGCTAGTGTGGAAGTTTGGATTAGAAACGGAATTGTACGGTACGGTGTTGTAAAATTAGTGTTTGAAAGTACCTATGGGTTTTTAAAATTTGGGTTTTGATTTTAAAATGGTATATTTGATTTGATTGAGTTTTTATGGATTAAATGGCTTCAAATACTATTCTTAATACATTCTTAATGCTATTGTAACGTAGGGGATTATTTGACATCAGTATCACACACCTAAACGTAATTCTAACTCGTACGGGATGTAATCTAGGTTTTACAATAAAATAAGAGTTTTATTGGGTATAAATTGGTTTGAATAGTTGATATAGGTAATTTTAAAGTTTATTAGGCTAGTGTGGAAGTTTGGATTAGAAACGGAATTGTACGGTACGGTGTTGTAAAATTAGTGTTTGAAAGTACCTATGGGTTTTTCAAATTTGGGTTTTGATTTTAAAATGGTATATTTGATTTGATTGAGTTTTTATGGATTAAATGGCTTCAAATACTATTCTTAATACATTCTTAATGCTATTGTAACGTAGGGGATTATTTGACATCAGTATCACACACCTAAACGTAATTCTAACTCGTACGGGATGTAATCTAGGTTTTACAATAAAATAAGCGTTTTATAAGGTATAAATTGGTTTGAATAGTTGATATAGGTAATTTTAAAGTTTATTAGGCTAGTGTGGAAGTTTGGATTAGAAACGGAATTGTACGGTACGGTGTTGTAAAATTAGTGTTTGAAAGTACCTATGGGTTTTTAAAATTTGGGTTTTGATTTTAAAATGGTATATTTGATTTGATTTAGTTTTATATGGATTAAATGTCAAATAATCCCCTACGTTACAATAGCATTAAGAATGTATTAAGAATAGTATTTGAAGCCATTTAATCCATATAAAACTAAATCAAATCAAATATACCATTTTAAAATCAAAACCCAAATTTTAAAAACCCATAGGTACTTTCAAACACTAATTGTACAACACCGTACCGTACAATTCCGTTTCTAATCCAAACTTCCACTCTAGCCTAATAAACTTTAAAATTACCTATATCAACTATTCAAACCAATTTATTCCTTATAAAACGCTTATTTTATTGTAAAACCTAGATTACATCCCGTACGAGTTAGAATTACGTTTAGGTGTGTGATACTGATGTCAAATAATCCCCTACGTTACAATAGCATTAAGAATGTATTAAGAATAGTATTTGAAGCCATTTAATCCATAAAAATTCAATCAAATCAAATATACCATTTTAAAATCAAAACCCAAATTTGAAAAACCCATAGGTACTTTCAAAAACTAATTGTACAACACCGTACCGTACAATTCCGTTTCTAATCCAAACTTCCACACTAGCCTAATAAACTTTAAAATTACCTATATCAACTATTCAAACCAATTTATACCCAATAAAACTCTTATTTTATTGTAAAACCTAGATTACATCCCGTACGAGTTATAATTACGTTTAGGTGTGTGATACTGATGTCAAATAATCCCCTACGTTACAATAGCATTAAGAATGTATTAAGAATAGTATTTGAAGCCATTTAATCCATAAAAAACTCAATCAAATCAAATATACCATTTTAAAATCAAAACCCAAATTTGAAAAACCCATAGGTACTTTCAAACACTAATTGTACAACACCGTACCGTACATTTCCGTTTCTAATCCAAACTTCCACACTACCCTAATAAACTTTAAAATTACCTATATCAACTATTCAAACCAATTTATACCCAATAAAACTCTTATTTTATTGTAAAACCTAGATTACATCCCGTACGAGTTAGAATTACGTTTAGGTGTGTGATACTGATGTCAAATAATCCCCTACGTTACAATAGCATTAAGAATGAATAGTATTTGAAGCCATTTAATCCATAAAAACTCAATCAAATCAAATATACCATTTTAAAATCAAAACCCAAATTTTAAAAACCCATAGGTACTTTCAAACACTAATTGTACAACACCGTACCGTACAATTCCGTTTCTAATCCAAACTTCCACACTAGCCTAATAAACTTTAAAATTACCTATATCAACTATTCAAACCAATTTATACCCAATAAAACTCTTATTTTATTGTAAAACCTAGATTACATCCCGTACGAGTTAGAATTACGTTTAGGTGTGTGATATTGATGTCAAATAATCCCCTACGTTACAATAGCATTAAGAATGTATTAAGAATAGTATTTGAAGCCATTTAATCCATAAAAACTCAATCAAATCAAATATACCATTTTAAAATCAAAACCCAAATTTTAAAAACCCATAGGTACTTTCAAAAACTAATTGTACAACACCGTACCGTACAATTCCGTTTCTAATCCAAATTTCCACACTACCCTAATAAACTTTAAAATTACCTATATCAACTATTCAAACCAATTTATACCTTATAAAACGCTTATTTTATTGTAAAACCTAGATTACATCCCGTACGAGTTAGAATTACGTTTAGGTGTGTGATACTGATGTCAAATAATCCCCTACGTTACAATAGCATTAAGAATGTATTAAGAATAGTATTTGAAGCCATTTAATCCATAAAAACTCAATCAAATCAAATATACCATTTTAAAATCAAAACCCAAATTTTAAAAACCCATATGTACTTTTATCAACTAAAGATTACAACACCGTACCGTACAATTCCGTTTCTAATCCAAACTTCCACACTACCCTAATAAACTTTAAAATTACCTATATCAACTATTCAAACCAATTTATACCCAATAAAACTCTTATTTTATTGTAAACCCTAGATTACATCCCGTACGAGTTATAATTGCGTTTAGGTGTGTGATACTGATGTCAAATAATTCCCTACGTTACAATAGCATTAAGAATGTATTAAGAATAGTATTTGAAGCCATTTAATCCATAAAAACTCAATCAAATCAAATATACCATTTTAAAATCAAAACCCAAATTTGAAAAACCCATAGGTACTTTCAAACACTAATTTTACAACACCGTACCGTACAATTCCGTTTCTAATCCAAACTTCCACACTACCCTAATAAACTTTAAAATTACCTATATCAACTATTCAAACCAATTTATACCTTATAAAACGCTTATTTTATTGTAAAACCTAGATTACATCCCGTACGAGTTAGAATTACGTTTAGGTGTGTGATAATGATGTCAAATAATCCCCTACGTTACAATAGCATTAAGAATGTATTAAGAATAGTATTTGAAGCCATTTAATCCATAAAAACTCAATCAAATCAAATATACCATTTTAAAATCAAAACCCAAATTTGAAAAACCCATAGGTACTTTCAAACACTAATTTTACAACACCATACCGTACAATTCCGTTTCTAATCCAAACTTCCACACTAGCCTAATAAACTTTAAAATTACCTATATCAACTATTCAAACCAATTTATACCCAATAAAACTCTTATTTTATTGTAAAACCTAGATTACATCCCGTACGAGTTAGAATTACGTTTAGGTGTGTGATATTGATGTCAAATAATCCCCTACGTTACAATAGCATTAAGAATGTATTAAGAATAGTATTTGAAGCCATTTAATCCATATAAAACTAAATCAAATCAAATATACCATTTTAAAATCAAAACCCAAAAAAGTACCTATGGGTTAAGTACCTAATGGGTTGGTTTTTTCTCTCTAACTAGGCGATTTAGGGGGGTGTTTGGCTGCCGGATTTTGGCCGGTTTTACCATCAATTGGAGGCTGATCTTTATCCTTAATCGTTATCTTTTGCTTTGCCAAGACTCGATTTCCATACTTTCTTCCTAATCGAATCCATTGCTGCTGTTTCTAATTAAGGGTTTTGTTTTTTCATTCTTTCGCTACTTGATTTGTAGCTGTTGGACTGATTAAAGCTTGCCCTCGAATTGATTTAGTAGTAGTGTTTTTCGGTTTAGGCTGAAGATTTGGTTTTATTCGGTTTTCCGGCGAACAGCAAGTGACGGTGGTTTAGGGTTTCTTAAGGCGGTTTAGGGTTTCTGGACTGGTTGTTTTCATTCGTACGGATCTACCTACGTCCGTACGGTTAAGTACTCATTCGTACATACTCATTCGTACATTGGGTTGCTTCATCCGTACGTATTGGTTTCTTGTTCGTACGAACTGGGTTACATCCGTTCAGTGGTTCATCCGTGTGTATCTTATTCATCCGTACGACTCGAGTTTCGTCCGTACGAATTAGTTGCAGTCATCCGTACCATTTGGGTTTCATCCGTACGGACAGCCTTTCAGAGTTATGGAGGGGGGTCCTAATGATGCTAATGATACCCCGACTATGGAGGGAATTGCAAAACGACTAATGAACATGGCTGGTAAGATAACTGTTTCTGATATTGAGACGATGACCCCTCCGAGTAGTGGTGACCGTGTTTCCACTGATATTAGCTCCCAAGAGTGTGATAAAGGACTAGCTAATTTGAGGCTTACCTATGCTAGTCTGTTAGGCTCAAGTGTCCCGTGTAATAAGAGTAAGTTTCGCACCATGGTTAATGAAGAAAAGCTTGATGCATTTGACTGTGTTCTTCCACTCGATGTAGCTGCGAAAATCAAGAGCCGGTATGAGAATTCCATTGTGGGGTTTTTTATTGGTAAGGATCCTTCATTTCCAGTGGTTAAACAATATGCGTCGAATGCATGGCGAAAATTTGGGTTTGAGCGGATTACTAGGAATGATGCGGGTGTTTATCTGTTCAAATTTGCTTCTAAGGGGGGTATGGAACAGGTGTTGGAAAAAGGGCCGTGGTTGATACGCAAATCTCCTATCATTCTCACTAAATGGACTCCTACGGTGTCCTTGACGAAAAGGGAGGTTACCAAGGTTCCTGTTTGGGTTAAAATGTACAATGTTCCTATTCTGGCGTACTCGGAGGATGGTCTGAGTCTAATTGCTACGCAAATTGGTAAACCTATCATGCTAGATGCGTTTACTAGTTCTATGTGTGACGACTCATGGGGAAGAATTAGTTTTGCTAGGGCATTAATTGAGATTGACGCGACTGTTGCCCTAAAACAGGAGGTGACTATGGCAATTCCTTCTGAGGAGGGGGACAATTATATAAAGGAAACTATCCGAGTTGAGTATGAGTGGAAGCCTCCTCACTGTACTGTTTGTCAATGCTTTGGTCATGCTACTAATTTATGCCCCAAACGAGTTATTGAGGAAAGTGTTATTCACTCCACGAGGGATAAGCAGGTGCCGGTAATGGAGGATCGGGACGAAGGTTTTACGGAAGTTAAAGGTCGTAACAGGAAACTGGGAGCTGACCCTAGAGCTTTTGTTGGGCTTAAACTGAATAAGCCTAATTCTAAGGTGATTTGGCAGCAAAAGAAAGGGGGGAAGTCTTCTAAGGCGGATGGGTCAAAGTCAGGGGTGAATGTGGCTAATTCATTTGGTATTTTAAACATTGATGGTGATGATATTGGTCAGAATAGCTCTCAAACTCAGGTCAATGCTCAAGGAAGTATGGGAAAGTCTAATCCTAGTAGTTCAGTCTCGTTGGTTGCTGTGGGTACCAAGGATAAGGAGGTTAGTAGTTCGCAAGGGAAATGGGATAACTGCTTCAATCCGTCTGATGCTTCTGATGATGAATATGGTTTATATGATGATTATACCGATATTGCTGCTCATCTTCAGAGTTCTAAGAAGGATCGTGATCCCAAGCTTCAAGCGAAGACTAGATAGTAGCTATAGGTTGTTAGTCTAGTTTTTTGTGGTAGTTTATAAGGGAGGCATGTCTTTCTTATATAGGGTGTGTTTTTTGGTCTGGCTGTTTTGCTGGTTGTTGCCCATGTAATGGGTTGAGGTATAGGACTTCACCTATACCCTTTGTACTTCAACGCTTTTTTTGGTTATATAATTTACTGGGGTAGAATTCCCTTTTACCAAAAAAAAAAAAAATCAAAACCCAAATTTTAAAAACCTATAGGTACTTTCAAAAACTAATTGTACAACACCGTACCGTACATTTCCGTTTCTAATCCAAACTTCCACACTACCCTAATAAACTTTAAAATTACCTATATCAACTATTCAAACCAATTTATACCCAATAAAACGCTTATTTTATTGTAAAACCTAGATTACATCCCGTACGAGTTAGAATTACGTTTAGGTGTGTGATATTGATGTCAAATAATCCCCTACGTTACAATAGCATTAAGAATGTATTAAGAATAGTATTTGAAGCCATTTAATCCATATAAAACTAAATCAAATCAAATATACCATTTTAAAATCAAAACCCAAATTTTAAAAACCCATAGGTACTTTCAAAAACTAATTGTACAACACCGTACCGTACAATTCCGTTTCTAATCCAAACTTCCACACTACCCTAATAAACTTTAAAATTACCTATATCAACTATTCAAACCAATTTATACCCAATAAAACTCTTATTTTATTGTAAAACCTAGATTACATCCCGTACGAGTTAGAATTACGTTTAGGTGTGTGATATTGATGTCAAATAATCCCCTACGTTACAATAGCATTAAGAATGTATTAAGAATAGTATTTGAAGCCATTTAATCCATATAAAACTAAATCAAATCAAATATACCATTTTAAAATCAAAACCCAAATTTGAAAAACCCATAGGTACTTTAAAAAACTATTTGTACAAAACCGTACCGTACAATTCCGTTTCTAATCCAAACTTCCACACTAGCCTAATAAACTTTAAAATTACCTATATCAACTATTCAAACCAATTTATACCTTATAAAACGCTTATTTTATTGTAAAACCTAGATTACATCCCGTACGAGTTAAAATTACGTTTAGGTGTGTGATATAGATGTCAAATAATCCCCTACGTTACAATAGCATTAAGAATGTATTAAGAATAGTATTTGAAGCCATTTAATCCATATAAAACTAAATCAAATCAAATATACCATTTTAAAATCAAAACCCAAATTTTAAAAACCCATAGGTACTTTCAAACACTAATTGTACAACACCGTACCGTACATTTCCGTTTCTAATCCAAACTTCCACACTACCCTATTTAACTTTAAAATTACCTATATCAACTATTCAAACCAATTTATACCCAATAAAACTCTTATTTTATTGTAAAACCTAGATTACATCCCGTACGAGTTAGAATTACATTTAGGTGTGTGATATTGATGTCAAATAATCCCCTACGTTACAATAGCATTAAGAATGTATTAAGAATAGTATTTGAAGCCATTTAATCCATAAAAACTCAATCAAATCAAATATACCATTTTAAAATCAAAACCCAAATTTTAAAAACCCATAGGTACTTTCAAACACTAATTGTACAACACCGTACCGTACAATTCCGTTTCTAATCCAAACTTCCACACTAGCCTAATAAACTTTAAAATTACCTATATCAACTATTCAAACCAATTTATACCTTATAAAACGCTTATTTTATTGTAAAACCTAGATTACATCCCGTACGAGTTAGAATTACGTTTAGGTGTGTGATATTGATGTCAAATAATCCCCTACGTTACAATAGCATTAAGAATGTCTTAAGAATAGTATTTGAAGCCATTTAATCCATATAAAACTCAATCAAATCAAATATACCATTTTAAAATCAAAACCCAAATTTTAAAAACCCATAGGTACTTTCAAAAACTAATTGTACAACACCGTACCGTACAATTCCGTTTCTAATCCAAACTTCCACACTGCCCTAATAAACTTTAAAATTACCTATATCAACTATTCAAACCAATTTATACCCTATAAAACGCTTATTTTATTGTAAAACCTAGATTACATCCCGTACGAGTTAGAATTACGTTTAGGTGTGTGATATTGATGTCAAATAATCCCCTACGTTACAATAGCATTAAGAATGTATTAAGAATAGTATTTGAAGCCATTTAATCCATATAAAACTAAATCAAATCAAATATACCATTTTAAAATCAAAACCCAAATTTGAAAAACCCATAGGTACTTTGAAAAACTATTTGTACAAAACCGTACCGTACAATTCCGTTTCTAATCCAAACTTCCACACTAGCCTAATAAACTTTAAAATTACCTATATCAACTATTCAAACCAATTTATACCTTATAAAACGCTTATTTTATTGTAAAACCTAGATTACATCCCGTACGAGTTAAAATTACGTTTAGGTGTGTGATATTGATGTCAAATAATCCCCTACGTTACAATAGCATTAAGAATGTATTAAGAATAGTATTTGAAGCCATTTAATCCATATAAAACTAAATCAAATCAAATATACCATTTTAAAATCAAAACCCAAATTTTAAAAACCCATAGGTACTTTCAAACACTAATTGTACAACACCGTACCGTACATTTCCGTTTCTAATCCAAACTTCCACACTACCCTAATAAACTTTAAAATTACCTATATCAACTATTCAAACCAATTTATACCCAATAAAACTCTTATTTTATTGTAAAACCTAGATTACATCCCATACGAGTTAGAATTACATTTAGGTGTGTGATATTGATGTCAAATAATCCCCTACGTTACAATAGCATTAAGAATGTATTAAGAATAGTATTTGAAGCCATTTAATCCATAAAAACTCAATCAAATCAAATATACCATTTTAAAATCAAAACCCAAATTTTAAAAACCCATAGGTACTTTCAAACACTAATTGTACAACACCGTACCGTACAATTCCGTTTCTAATCCAAACTTCCACACTAGCCTAATAAACTTTAAAATTACCTATATCAACTATTCAAACCAATTTATACCTTATAAAACGCTTATTTTATTGTAAAACCTAGATTACATCCCGTACGAGTTAGAATTACGTTTAGGTGTGTGATATTGATGTCAAATAATCCCCTACGTTACAATAGCATTAAGAATGTATTAAGAATAGTATTTGAAGCCATTTAATCCATATAAAACTAAATCAAATCAAATATACCATTTTAAAATCAAAACCCAAATTTGAAAAACCCATAGGTACTTTCAAAAACTATTTGTACAACACCGTACCGTACAATTCCGTTTCTAATCCAAACTTCCACACTAGCCTAATAAACTTTAAAATTACCTATATCAACTATTCAAACCAATTTATACCTTATAAAACGCTTATTTTATTGTAAAACCTAGATTACATCCCGTACGAGTTAGAATTACGTTTAGGTGTGTGATATTGATGTCAAATAATCCCCTACGTTACAATAGCATTAAGAATGTATTAAGAATAGTATTTGAAGCCATTTAATCCATATAAAACTAAATCAAATCAAATATACCATTTTAAAATCAAAACCCAAATTTTAAAAACCCATAGGTACTTTCAAACACTAATTGTACAACACCGTACCGTACAATTCCGTTTCTAATCCAAACTTCCACACTAGCCTAATAAACTTTAAAATTACCTATATCAACTATTCAAACCAATTTATACCCTATAAAACTCTTATTTTATTGTAAAACCTAGATTACATCCCGTACGAGTTAGAATTACGTTTAGGTGTGTGATATTGATGTCAAATAATCCCCTACGTACAATAGCATTAAGAATGTATTAAGAATAGTATTTGAAGCCATTTAATCCATAAAAACTCAATCAAATCAAATATACCATTTTAAAATCAAAACCCAAATTTTAAAAACCCATAGGTACTTTCAAACACTAATTGTACAACACCGTACCGTACAATTCCGTTTCTAATCCAAACTTCCACACTAGCCTAATAAACTTTAAAATTACCTATATCAACTATTCAAACCAATTTATACCTTATAAAACGCTTATTTTATTGTAAAACCTAGATTACATCCCGTACGAGTTAGAATTACGTTTAGGTGTGTGATATTGATGTCAAATAATCCCCTACGTTACAATAGCATTAAGAATGTCTTAAGAATAGTATTTGAAGCCATTTAATCCATAAAAAACTCAATCAAATCAAATATACCATTTTAAAATCAAAACCCAAATTTGAAAAACCCATAGGTACTTTCAAAAACTAATTGTACAACACCGTACCGTACAATTCCGTTTCTAATCCAAACTTCCACACTAGCCTAATAAACTTTAAAATTACCTATATCAACTATTCAAACCAATTTATACCTTATAAAACGCTTATTTTATTGTAAAACCTAGATTACATCCCGTACGAGTTAGAATTACGTTTAGGTGTGTGATATTGATGTCAAATAATCCCCTACGTTACAATAGCATTAAGAATGTCTTAAGAATAGTATTTGAAGCCATTTAATCCATAAAAACTCAATCAAATCAAATATACCATTTTAAAATCAAAACCCATATTTGAAAAACCCATAGGTACTTTCAAAAACTAATTGTACAACACCGTACCGTACAATTCCGTTTCTAATCCAAACTTCCACACTAGCCTAATAAACTTTAAAATTACCTATATCAACTATTCAAACCAATTTATACCTTATAAAACGCTTATTTTATTGTAAAACCTAGATTACATCCCGTACGAGTTAGAATTACGTTTAGGTGTGTGATATTGATGTCAAATAATCCCCTACGTTACAATAGCATTAAGAATGTCTTAAGAATAGTATTTGAAGCCATTTAATCCATAAAAAACTCAATCAAATCAAATATACCATTTTAAAATCAAAACCCATATTTGAAAAACCCATAGGTACTTTCAAAAACTAATTGTACAACACCGTACCGTACAATTCTGTCACACCCCGCAAAAATGGCGGAACCGAGGTGTACAGTGTATACGGTATCAGAGATTCAAAGGTTACATAAACATAAGTAATCCATACATCATCAACATAGATAAAAGAGTTTGAAGTAAAATACGTTATTACAATCATCCGAAAAATAGATCGAAATACGGCTACGGCGTTTGGGATACTAAGGAATTAAATAAAGCAAAATAAATTCCATGCAAAAGATCCACGTAGCCAAGCAAGCATAGCATCAAATAGAGTAACCTCAAATCCCTGAAAAGCGTTAAAATACGACGTCAACATAAAGTTGGTGAATTATTCGCAATAGTAAATAAAAACATAATAGGATAAGAGTTTCAATACGTTTTGACCCAAAAGTGTTATGATTTGAAGATAAGTCATTTGAAGATGATGTTTCAAAATATACGTGAGATTTTACAAAACCTTTTGATAAAATACTCATACTTATACCATAAAAATACCATAATCATTTCATAAAAATACCATAATCATTTCATAGAATAAATACCATACTCATACCATAAAATAAATACCATACTGGATAGAATAACAGCTTTAGGAACATACGATACACCTGAACCATAACAATACTGGCAACTAACCCCACCTAGTGTCTTAAGCTAGGTTGTCCTCGAAAATCACGGTCATAACATTACTAACACGGACAGGGCGCATCCATCATCCATCGTGTTAGAAATGAGGGTTTGTTAGACCAATATAGCGCTACATATACGAACCGGCGGCTAAAAGCTAACAGGTGTGTATACGGGGCCTTGTACTACCACAAAGGCGGTACAAGTTTGGGTAAGACCATCTAAAGCATTCATATCCATAAATACATACCATAATACATACTCATAATACATAATATACCATAAAAATACATTTATACGACGCTAATCATGCCCAAAATGTAAAAGCGGTAAAAAGGGCAGCGAATAACTCACAGAATAGCAAAGCAATCCAAATCACGATATGTCGGGAAATACTATAATACCGTCAAGCTCCCACGTCTAAGTGCCCTAAACATCACGTAAATAAACATGTCTAAGTATCTCTAAGTCTAGTGGGTTATGCCTTAACGATTAACGTTTTATACGGTTTTAAAATGACCAATAGGAATATCGATTTAACGGGATTACAAACATTTCGGAAAATCAGCAAGCTAGTTACGTGACTAAGACCAATGGTCTTAGTTACGTGATCAGTTACGTGACTACGACCAGTGGTCTTAGTTACGTGATCAGTTACGTGAACAATTACGGAACTTAGGGACTAGTTACGTGATTAGAACCATAGTTACGTGAATGGTGAGTCAATTACGTGACTTTCAAGTCACTTACGTGACTTAGACCTCAATTACGTGAATCAGAAGCATAGTTACGTGACTAAGACCAATAGTCTTAGTTACGTGATCAGTTACGTGACTAAGACCAGTGGTCTTAGTTACGTGATTAGTTACGTGAACGTAACACAGTTACGTGACGTAAATGGGTTTTTACGAAAAATTACATTCGGGATTCGATTTCTGAGTGTTTTAGGTGTCTAAATGATCCCATATTGGAACCCTATGTCCAGAATACGATTAGGAACAATAATCTTAAATAAAATTCGAGTTTTGACGGTGAAAAGTGGTATTTCCGAGTTTGAATCAAAATAACAAAGTTTAAAACTAAATCCGAGAAATACTTACCCGATCGTAACGAAAATTGGAGGATAGATGAAGATGATGATGGTGAACAATAATTTGGTCTCGGATTTGGATTTCAACGGTCGGATCGCCGGAAAATGTAGAGAGAAGGGAGAGTGTTTGTAGGTGATTTCTAGAGAGATAAAGTGAAAGGGTGGAATGAGGGAGAAAGGTAGGTGAAAAGGGAGGATAAGGACAAAATGTTGGTGGGGAATAAGACAAAATGTTTGGTAGATTACTTTAGGATTAATATTGTAATAAGAATTTCCCCATAGGACTAGTTTTGTAATAAATTTCAGAAAGGACTAAAATCGAAATACTTTTTAAACGTTATTCTTAATCGTATAATTAAGGCATAATTCCCCTAAACTTATCATAAGAGCATACTAGACTTATACTAAAGGCACTTAAGACTACACGTTCCCGACATAAAGATTCGAATCACATAATATACAAATACGATACTCAACAAATACGAGAAATACGAATACAATACTCATAAAATACGAATACGATAAAACATAATAGAAATACGATAGGGTCAAAACAATAACATAAATAAATAAAACGAATACGGGTCGATGGAAATATACCTAGAAATTCGCGAATGTCACAAATTCCGTTTCTAATCCAAACTTCCACACTGCCCTAATAAACTTTAAAATTACCTATATCAACTATTAAAACCAATTTATACCCAATAAAACTCTTATTTTATTGTAAAACCTAGATTACATCCCGTACGAGTTAGAATTACGTTTAGGTGTGTGATATTGATGTCAAATAATCCCCTACGTTACAATAGCATTAAGAATGTATTAAGAATAGTATTTGAAGCCATTTAATCCATATAAAACTAAATCAAATCAAATATACCATTTTAAAATCAAAACCCAAATTTTAAAAACCCATAGGTACTTTCAAAAACTAATTGTACAACACCGTACCGTACAATTCCGTTTCTAATCCAAACTTCCACACTAGCCTAATAAACTTTAAAATTACCTATATCAACTATTCAAACCAATTTATACCTTATAAAACGCTTATTTTATTGTAAAACCTAGATTACATCCCGTACGAGTTAGAATTACGTTTAGGTGTGTGATACTGATGTCAAATAATCCCCTACGTTACAATAGCATTAAGAATGTCTTAAGAATAGTATTTGAAGCCATTTAATCCATAAAAACTCAATCAAATCAAATATACCATTTTAAAATCAAAACCCAAATTTTAAAAACCCATAGGTACTTTCAAACACTAATTGTACAACACCGTACCGTACAATTCCGTTTCTAATCCAAACTTCCACACTAGCCTAATAAACTTTAAAATTACCTATATCAACTATTCAAACCAATGTATACCCAATAAAACTCTTATTTTATTGTAAAACCTAGATTACATCCCGTACGAGTTAGAATTACGTTTAGGTGTGTAATATTGATGTCAAATAATCCCCTACGTTACAATAGCATTAAGAATGTATTAAGAATAGTATTTGAAGCCATTTAATCCATAAAAACTCAATCAAATCAAATATACCATTTTAAAATCAAAACCCAAATTTGAAAAACCCATAGGTACTTTTATCAACTAAAGATTACAACACCGTACCGTACAATTCTGTTTCTAATCCAAACTTCCACACTACCCTAATAAACTTTAAAATTACCTATATCAACTATTCAAACCAATTTATACCCAATAAAACTCTTATTTTATTGTAAAACCTAGATTACATCCCGTACGAGTTAGAATTACGTTTAGGTGTGTGATACTGATGTCAAATAATCCCCTACGTTACAATAGCATTAAGAATGTATTAAGAATAGTATTTGAAGCCATTTAATCCATAAAAACTCAATCAAATCAAATATACCATTTTAAAATCAAAACCCAAATTTTAAAAACCCATAGGTACTTTCAAACACTAATTTTACAACACCGTACCGTACAATTCCGTTTCTAATCCAAACTTCCACACTACCCTAATAAACTTTAAAATTACCTATATCAACTATTCAAACCAATTTATACCTTATAAAACGCTTATTTTATTGTAAAACCTAGATTACATCCCGTACGAGTTAGAATTACGTTTAGGTGTGTGATACTGATGTCAAATAATCCCCTACGTTACAATAGCATTAAGAATGTATTAAGAATAGTATTTGAAGCCATTTAATCCATAAAAACTCAATCAAATCAAATATACCATTTTAAAATCAAAACCCAAATTTTAAAAACCCATAGGTACTTTCAAACACTAATTTTACAACACCGTACCGTACATTTCCGTTTCTAATCCAAACTTCCACACTACCCTAATAAACTTAAAAATTACCTATATCAACTATTCAAACCAATTTATACCTTATAAAACGCTTATTTTATTGTAAAACCTAGATTACATCCCGTACGAGTTAGAATTACGTTTAGGTGTGTAATACTGATGTCAAATAATCCCCTACGTTACAATAGCATTAAGAATGTATTAAGAATAGTATTTGAAACCATTTAATCCATAAAAACTCAATCAAATCAAATATACCATTTTAAAATCAAAACCCAAATTTTAAAAACCCATAGGTACTTTCAAACACTAATTTTACAACACCGTACCGTACAATTCCGTTTCTAATCCAAACTTCCACACTAGCCTAATAAACTTTAAAATTACCTATATCAACTATTCAAACCAATTTGTACCCAATAAAACTCTTATTTTATTGAAAAACCTAGATTACATCCCGTACGAGTTAGAATTACGTTTAGGTGTGTGATATTGATGTCAAATAATCCCCTACGTTACAATAGCATTAAGAATTTATTAAGAATAGTATTTGAAGCCATTTAATCCATAAAAACTCAATCAAATCAAATATACCGTTTTAAAATCAAAACCCAAATTTTAAAAACCCATAGGTACTTTCAAAAACTAATTTTACAACACCGTACCGTACAATTCCGTTTCTAATCTAAACTTCCACACTAGCCTAATAAACTTTAAAATTACCTAGCCTAATAAACTTTAAAATTACCTATATCAACTATTCAAACCAATTTATGCCCAATAAAACTCTTATTTTATTGTAAAACCTAGATTACATCCCGTACGAGTTAGAATTACGTTTAGGTGTGTGATACTGATGTCAAATAATCCCCTACGTTACAATAGCATTAAGAATGTATTAAGAATAGTATTTGAAGCCATTTAATCCATAAAACCTCAATCAAATTGTGACAACCGTCTAAAAATCAGGAACTCGTTCGGTTATTCTATCGGCGAAATTCTCTAATTATTCCCTTATCATGTTCACTCGTGTGACAATCGTCCCAAGTTCGGGGAAATCCTTCAGTTACTCCCTCGGTTCGAATCTTTTGTTACTCTTTTGGTGTTCGTATTGTTCTAATTTCGTATTTACTTTATCCGTATTTTATCGAATCAAGTGTCGGAATAATCTCCGGAATCAAATTATAAGTCCTAATACCAATAAAATCACTCTATGAACTTTCCTAAGTTCATAACTAATCATACTTAAGAACTTTCAATTAACAAAAAGGTCCAACGAAGCAATAACGCAAAAACGAAAATTCCAAGTGACCAAAAATGGCCCGGTGCGCCGCACCCAGCACCATGGTGCGCCGCACCTCTCGCCAGGTTTTCAAATTATTTACAAATTTGGTCCCTTTCTCGTTTTAAACACTCACCACCCACTTTGACCAATCAGAAATCGACCCTAGGCCTGTCTTTACTGCCATTCCAGTGTTCCAAGATAATTAAAACATCACTATACCTATTTCCTTTTAATTTTCATTTTCTTAATTCATTTTTACACACACTAAAACACACACACATAATTTTCTCTCAACTTTCTCTCAAGAACTCAAGATAATCCAGTGATATTTCACCACTAGAAATCAATTTCAAACCATACAAACCGTTCTTAACATCCAAAGAAGCTATAGAAAGCAAAAGATTTCGAAAAGGACCACGGTTGTAAAGATTTTTGGAGCTCAAATCCGACCAAAACTCATCATCCAAGCTTTTGCTCCGGTAGATTACTTTCTTTTTACTATTTTTACTTAAATAATCAATTGCATGTAAGATCTAACGGTTAAAAATGAGTTTTTATACAAATCTTTGACTTTTATGGTCAAAAACGTTTTTAATCGGGAAACCCTTTAAATCTACGAATCTGTAAATAAGAATGTTTTAGAAACTGTTAAAATGAAGTTTTGGAAGATACTTACTAATTGCATGTTTAATCTAAACAACAAAAACGAGTATTTGTAAAGATTTATGTCATTTGTGTACAAAAACGATTTTTATCTAAAAAATACTTAGATCTATGTTTTTGTGGTTAAAAGTTGTTTAGAATCTGTGAAAACACTATTTTATAAAGTACCTACTGGTTGCATGTCGAAATCCTTAAGTCACAAAACGTTTTTAGCAAGAAAAACGCAAAACGGGAAACGGACAGCAGCTAGGTGCGCCGCACCTGTGACCAGGTGCGCAGCACCGAGCTGCTGTTCACCCGAAAATCGTCGTTTTTACTCGTTTCAAGTTTACGTTTGCATTCTGGACTTTTACCCTATTTACTGTAGACTGAGATAAATAATATTAATAACTTTGGTGAATCACTTTGGACTCTTTGGACTATTTTGGATTATATTATATGTATTATTGTGTTTTAGGTGATTTGTGAACGGAAGTGGCGGTATAATTTTTGGACATAAAATTTGGGCGCGGAAGCGCTGCCCAAATTTCCCTAGAAATTATAAAGCCACTTCAGTAAGCAAAAGCACTTGAGATGTAATAATCAAAAACAATAAACTTTCAAACTAAACTCGACGTTAATCGCTTCGGACCAAATTTTCGGAACAATATTGGACTTAATCTTTATTTACAAACGAAAGTCACACAATATCTTCTATACATAAAACACTTAATAAGAAGTTAACTCTTAAATTATATTGGTAATTCTTAGGCAATTTCGTGATTCCCGGCTCCTTTCCGACCGACTCCGAGTTCCATACTCTTCGCAAACCGTGAGTTACATCCCCACTATGTTTTACTTTAATACTTTTCAACATTATTTGGGGGAAGCATAAGATCATGTTTTGTAACTTATAAACACTATTTGCAAATTATTGGTATTTATTGAATCTCGTTCTAAACTTTGAATCTATGAAGCATTTTAACTTAAATCTTACAAACTATCATGCGTAATTGTGTTAATGCCTTAGCAGGATAACTAAACTAGGATGCTTGTTAGTAACCAATCCTTGATGGATATATAAGCCCGTAAGATCTCTTGAATGTTTTTAGAATCCTTAATTAAATGCCCGTTTTAGTCTCTCTCTCTCTTATACACTATTAGCATTAGCCGTTAGTCATATGGGTATCGATACTTAGGAGGGGTCACTCCTTACTCAGGGTTAGCGTCCCAAGTACATATTACTACCTCACTTACTGAATCACTTACTTAAATATTTTTGGGCTGCCATCTCGACCATACAATCGGTTTAGTGTATACTTACTACTTATATTATGCCAAGTGATTGATACAAGGTACCTTTAGTTAAGTTAAACACATATCTCATACGCATATACTTTATTTTAGCGCCTGATCCCGCTTTTCACATTATTTTAGCGACTGATTCCGCTTTCACATTATTTTAGCGACTGATTCCGCTTTATCATTATTTTAGCGCCTGATCCCGCTTTTACCTTATTTTAGCGACTGATTCCGCTTAAACATTATTTTAGCGCCTGTTTTCCGCTATAACTACTATGCGAGTTGTTTATTCACTTTACTCGCTTGCTTAATAACTTTTACCATTCACTCTCTATTTTTGGAAACTTTCTATTTTTGGAAACTTTCTATTTTTGGAAACTTTCTATTTTTGGTAACTCTCTATTTTTGGTAACTTACTATTTTTGGAAACTTTCTATTTTTGGAAACTTTCTATTTTTGGAAACTTTCTATTTTTGGTAACTCTCTATTTTTGGTAACTTACTATTTTTGGAAACTTTATCAAACTCTAAACTGTAACTCACTCACTACGTTTCGTAGTTGACACTTTATCTTATGTTTCAGGAAATTAATGTAAGCTTTCGGAATGCATGGCAAGGAGGGTCGTTATGGTCACGTGAGGCGCTTAATGGGAAAGACCTTCATATTTTGGGAATTTTTGTTTAAAACTTGTATTATGTCTTAAGTTAAATCGTGAACTACTTGGTTACTTTTGAAATGTTGTATCTTTAACCACTTAAATTTCTTTATGGAAATGACTTGAATCGTTTATATTTGCTTATGACCGTGTAATGATATTCCAGCTCTCACGCCCCGTGTTTCCGCTTTAGCGGGGTGTGACACAAATCAAATATACCATTTTAAAATCAAAACCCAAATTTTAAAAACCCATAAGTACTTTCAAACACTAATTTTACAACACCGTACCGTACAATTCCGTTTCTAATCCAAACTTCCACACTACCCTAATAAACTTTAAAATTACCTATATCAACTATTCAAACCAATTTATACCCAATAAAACTCTTATTTTATTGTAAAACCTAGATAACATCCCGTACGAGTTAGAATTACGTTTAGGTGTGTGATAATGATGTCAAATAATCCCCTACGTTACAATAACATTAAGAATGTATTAAGAATAGTATTTGAAGCCATTTAATCCATAAAAACTCAATCAAATCAAATATACCATTTTAAAATCAAAACCCAAATTTTAAAAACCCATAGGTACTTTCAAACAGTAATTTTACAACACCGTACCGTACAATTCCGTTTCTAATCCAAACTTCCACACTAGCCTAATAAACTTTAAAATTACCTATATCAACTATTCAAACCAATTTATACCTTATAAAACGCTTATTTTATTGTAAAACCTAGATTACATCCCGTACGAGTTAGAATTACGTTTAGGTGTGTAATACTGATGTCAAATAATCCCCTACGTTACAATAGCATTAAGAATGTATTAAGAATAGTATTTGAAACCATTTAATCCATAAAAACTCAATCAAATCAAATATACCATTTTAAAATCAAAACCCAAATTTTAAAAACCCATAGGTACTTTCAAACACTAATTTTACAACACCGTACCGTACAATTCCGTTTCTAATCCAAACTTCCACACTAGCCTAATAAACTTTAAAATTACCTATATCAACTATTCAAACCAATTTGTACCCAATAAAACTCTTATTTTATTGAAAAACCTAGATTACATCCCGTACGAGTTAGAATTACGTTTAGGTGTGTGATATTGATGTCAAATAATCCCCTACGTTACAATAGCATTAAGAATGTATTAAGAATAGTATTTGAAGCCATTTAATCCATAAAAACTCAATCAAATCAAATATACCGTTTTAAAATCAAAACCCAAATTTTAAAAACCCATAGGTACTTTCAAAAACTAATTTTACAACACCGTACCGTACAATTCCGTTTCTAATCTAAACTTCCACACTAGCCTAATAAACTTTAAAATTACCTAGCCTAATAAACTTTAAAATTACCTATATCAACTATTCAAACCAATTTATGCCCAATAAAACTCTTATTTTATTGTAAAACCTAGATTACATCCCGTACGAGTTAGAATTACGTTTAGGTGTGTGATACTGATGTCAAATAATCCCCTACGTTACAATAGCATTAAGAATGTATTAAGAATAGTATTTGAAGCCATTTAATCCATAAAAACTAAATCAAATCAAATATACCATTTTAAAATCAAAACCCAAATTTTAAAAACCCATAGGTACTTTCAAACACTAATTTTACAACACCGTACCGTACAATTCCGTTTCTAATCCAAACTTCCACACTACCCTAATAAACTTTAAAAATACCTATATCAACTATTCAAACCAATTTATACCCAATAAAACTCTTATTTTATTGTAAAACCTAGATAACATCCCGTACGAGTTAGAATTACGTTTAGGTGTGTGATACTGATGTCAAATAATCCCCTAAGTTACAATAGCATTAAGAATGTATTAAGAATAGTATTTGAAGGCATTTAATCCATAAAAACTCAATCAAATCAAATATACGATTTTAAAATCAAAACCCAAATTTTAAAAACCCATAGGTACTTTCAAACACTAATTTTACAACACCGTACCGTACATTTCCGTTTCTAATCCAAACTTCCACACTACCCTAATAAACTTAAAAATTACCTATATCAACTATTCAAACCAATTTATACCTTATAAAACGCTTATTTTATTGTAAAACCTAGATTACATCCCGTACGAGTTAGAATTACGTTTAGGTGTGTAATACTGATGTCAAATAATCCCCTACGTTACAATAGCATTAAGAATGTATTAAGAATAGTATTTGAAGCCATTTAATCCATAAAAACTCAATCAAATCAAATATACCATTTTAAAATCAAAAACCAAATTTTAAAAACCCATAGGTACTTTCAAACACTAATTTTACAACACCATACCGTACAATTCCGTTTCTAATCCAAACTTCCACACTAGCCTAATAAACTTTAAAATTACCTATATCAACTATTCAAACCAATTTATACCTTATAAAACGCTTATTTTATTGTAAAACCTAGATTACATCCCGTACGAGTTAGAATTACGTTTAGGTGTGTGATAATGATGTCAAATAATCCCCTACGTTACAATAGCATTAAGAATGTATTAAGAATAGTATTTGAAGCCATTTAATCCATATAAAACTAAATCAAATCAAATATACCAATTTAAAATCAAAACCTAAATTTGAAAAACCCATAGGTACTTTCAAACATTAATTTTACAACACCGTACCGTACAATTCCGTTTCTAATCCAAACTTCCACACTACCCTAATAAACTTTAAAATTACCTATATCAACTATTCAAACCAATTTATACCTCATAAAACGCTTATTTTATTGTAAAACCTAGATTACATCCCGTACGAGTTAGAATTACGTTTAGGTGTGTGATATTGATGTCAAATAATCCCATACGTTACAATAGCATTAAGAATGTCTTAAGAATAGTATTTGAAGCCATTTAATCCATATAAAACTAAATCAAATCAAATATACCAATTTAAAATCAAAACCCAAATTTTAAAAACCCATAGGTACTTTCAAACACTAATTGTACAACACCGTACCGTACAATTCCGTTTCTAATCCAAACTTCCACACTAGCCTAATAAACTTTAAAATTACCTATATCAACTATTCAAACCAATTTATACCTTATAAAACGCTTATTTTATTGTAAACCCTAGATTACATCCCGTACGAGTTAGAATTACGTTTAGGTGTGTGATACTGATGTCAAATAATCCCCTACGTTACAATATCATTAAGAATGTATTAAGAATAGTATTTGAAGCCATTTAATCCATAAAAACCTCAATCAAATCAAATATACCATTTTAAAATCAAAACCCAAATATGAAAAACCCATAGGTACTTTCAAACACTAATTGTACAACACCGTACCGTAAAATTCCGTTTCTAATCCAAACTTCCACACTACCCTAATAAACTTTAAAATTACCTATATCAACTATTCAAACCAATTTATACCTTATAAAACGCTTATTTTATTGTAAAACCTAGATTACATCCCGTACGAGTTAGAATTACGTTTAGGTGTGTGATACTGATGTCAAATAATCCCCTACGTTACAATAGTATTAAGAATGTATTAAGAATAGTATTTGAAGCCATTTAATCCATAAAAACTCAATCAAATCAAATATACCATTTTAAAATCAAAACCCAAATTTTAAAAACCCATAGGTACTTTCAAACACTTATTTTACAACACCATACCGTACAATTCCGTTTCTAATCCAAACTTCCACACTAGCCTAATAAACTTTAAAATTACCTATATCAACTATTCAAACCAATTTATACCCAATAAAACTCTTATTTTATTGTAAAACCTAGATTACATCCCGTACGAGTTAGAATTACGTTTAGGTGTGTGATACTGATGTCAAATAATCCCCTACGTTACAATAGCATTAAGAATGTATTAAGAATAGTATTTGAAGCCATTTAATCCATAAGAAACTCAATCAAATCAAATATACCATTTTAAAATCAAAACCCAAATTTTAAAAACCCATACGTACTTTCAAAAACTAATTGTACAACACCGTACCGTACAATTCCGTTTCTAATCCAAACTTCCACACTACCCTAATAAACTTTAAAATTACGTATATCAACTATTCAAACCAATTTATACCTCATAAAACGCTTATTTTATTGTAAAACCTAGATTACATCCCGTACGAGTTAGAATTACGTTTAGGTGTGTGATAATGATGTCAAATAATCCCCTACGTTACAATAGCATTAAGAATGTATTAAGAATAGTATTTGAAGCCATTTAATCCATAAAAACTCAATCAGATCAAATATACCATTTTAAAATCAAAACCCAAATTTTAAAAACCCATAGGTACTTTCAAACACTAATTTTACAACACCGTACCGTACAATTCCGTTTCTAATCCAAACTTCCACACTACCCTAATAAACTTTAACATTACCTATATCAACTATTCAAACCAATTTATACCCAATAAAACTCTTATTTTATTGTAAAACCTAGATTACATTCCGTACGAGTTAAAATTACGTTTAGGTGTGTGATATTGATGTCAAATAATCCCCTACGTTACAATAGCATTAAGAATGTATTAAGAATAGTATTTGAAGCCATTTAATCCATATAAAACTAAATCAAATCAAATATACCATTTTAAAATCAAAACCTAAATTTTAAAAACCCATAGGTACTTTCAAACACTAATTGTACAACACCGTACCGTACATTTCCGTTTTTAATCCAAACTTCGACACTACCCTAATAAACTTTAAAATTACCTATATCAACTATTCAAACCAATTTATACCTTATAAAACGCTTATTTTATTGTAAAACCTAGATTACATCCCGTACGAGTTAGAATTACGTTTAGGTGTGTAATACTGATGTCAAATAATCCCCTACGTTACAATAGCATTAAGAATGTATTAAGAATAGTATTTGAAGCCATTTAATCCATAAAAACTCAATCAAATCAAATATACCATTTTAAAATCAAAACCCAAATTTTAAAAACCCATAGGTACTTTCAAACACTAATTGTACAACACCGTACCGTACATTTCCGTTTCTAATCCAAACTTCCACACTACCCTAATAAACTTTAAAATTACCTATATCAACTATTCAAACCAATTTATACCTTATAAAACGCTTATTTTATTGTAAAACCTAGATTACATCCCGTACGAGTTAGAATTACGTTTAGGTGTGTAATACTGATGTCAAATAATCCCCTACGTTACAATAGCATTAAGAATGTATTAAGAATAGTATTTGAAGCCATTTAATCCATAAAAACTCAATCAAATCAAATATACCATTTTAAAATCAAAACCCAAATTTTAAAAACCCATAGGTACTTTTTTTTTTGGTATAAGGGAATTACCCCGGTAAATTATATTAACACCAAAAACCAATAGAGTACAATGGAATGTGGCTGAAATACCACATTAACCTCAGGACTAGCCTGAACAGGAAAAGACAAGATGACAAACCATCTGTCTACATACTAAGCAAAACAGGCAAACAAACTAAACAACGAAATCGCCTAAATCAGAAGAGATTCCGGAATATTCCAATTCTTCAACAGATCCAAAGCCGCTCTCGAATTCTTGAATCTACATGACAAAAGCCTGGCACGGACATCAGCCAAAATATTATCCACAAGAACATTGACCGTTCTTTTGGATCCCGTATATAATCTATCATTTCTTTCGCGCCATATGAAATACATGGCAGCAGCCAGAACCAGCTTGGCAATGACGCTTGCCGAAGACCGACGATGAGCAAACGGAAGAATGGTCCCCACGATATCCGTGAGACATGGAGGACTACTCTGAAGACCAGCCTGCCCCCGAACTTGATACCAAACTTGCCTGGCATAAAGACACTCGAAAAAAAGATGAGCATGAGAATCTGGCTGAGTTTCACAAAGTGTACAATGAGAAACCAACGAAGGAGACACATCCCAAGAGCTAAGAACATCCTGAGTTCTGAGCTTGCCTTTGATTGCAAGCCAAACGAGAAAAGCATGCTTTGGGATATTATTAGAGAACCAAACCACATCTGCCCAAGGAACCGGGTTATGAAACGGTCGAATAGTATTCCAAACAGCTCGTACCGAAAACATCTGAACAGACCCAGACCTATCCCTCCACTCCAGACTATCTTGCGTCCCAGTAGTAAGACTAGGATTAGGGATAGAGAGAAGATCAGGATAAGCAGTACTGAGGTCCGGAGGCCATACCAAAGAGCCTGACGCCACAATATCTGCAACCCTGGATGAGATAGAAAGATCCGCCCCATACATGTCTCTAGTGGACACAAAACCCGCTATGGGACTCAAATCACACCATTTGTCATACCAAATCGAAGTACCATTACCATCACCAATCTTGTGCCAAATAAAATCACGAACAACTGGCCGTAGCTGTAACAACTTTCTCCATCCCCATGACATAGAACCACGGCATGGAATGGTCCAGAAGTTCCGATCTCTTATCTTGTGCAACTGGGTCCAGGCAACCCATAAGGACTCCTTACGCATAAGAAGCTTCCAAAGCTGACTAACCATAAAACCCATAGGTACTTTCAAACACTAATAGTACAACACCGTACCGTACAATTCCGTTTCTAATCCAAACTTCCACACTACCCCAATAAACTTTAAAATTACCTATATCAACTATTCAAACCAATTTATACCCAATAAAACTCTTATTTTATTGTAAAACCAGATTACATCCCGTACGAGTTAGAATTACGTTTAGGTGTGTGATATTGATGTCAAATAATCCCCTACGTTACAATAGCATTAAGAATGTCTTAAGAATAGTATTTGAAGCCATTTAATCCATATTGTAACATCCGTCCCACATCGGTTGGAGAGGAGAACGAATCCTTCTTTATAAGGGGGTTGATACCTCTTCTAGCATGACGCGTTTTGGCACGAGCTTCGTGTCAGAGCAAATCCGTGCGCCGGTGAGCAAAGCGGACAATATCACGCTACGGGTGTGCTTGGGCTGTTACAAATGGTATCAGAGCCGGGGCCCGAACCGATGTACACAGCGAGGACGCTGTGTCCTGTAAGGGGGGAGGATTGTAACATCCGTCCCACATCGGTTGGAGAGGAGAACGAATCCTTCTTTATAAGGGGGTTGATACCTCTTCTAGCATGACGCGTTTTGGCACGAGCTTCGTGTCAGAGCAAATCCGTGCGCCGGTGAGCAAAGCGGACAATATCACGCTACGGGTGTGCTTGGGCTGTTACACATATAAAACTAAATCAAATCAAATATACCATTTTAAAATCAAAACCCAAATTTTAAAAACCCATAGGTACTTTCAAACACTAATTGTACAACACCGTACCGTACAATTCCGTTTCTAATCCAAACTTCCACACTAGCCTAATAAAATTTAAAATTACCTATATCAACTATTCAAACCAATTTATACCTTATAAAACGCTTATTTTATTGTAAAACCTAGATTACATCCCGTACGAGTTAAAATTACGTTTAGGTGTGTGATACTGATGTCAAATAATCCCCTACGTTACAATAGCATTAAGAATGTATTAAGAATAGTATTTGAAGCCATTTAATCCATAAAAAACTCAATCAAATCAAATATACCATTTTAAAATCAAAGCCCAAATTTGAAAAACCCATAGGTACTTTCAAACACTAATTGTACAACACCGTACCGTACAATTCCGTTTCTAATCCAAACTTCCACACTACCCTAATAAACTTTAAAATTACCTATATCAACTATTCAAACCAATTTATACCTTATAAAACGCTTATTTTATTGTAAAACCTAGATTACATCCCGTACGAGTTAGAATTACGTTTAGGTGTGTGATACTGATGTCAAATAATCCCCTACGTTACAATAGCATTAAGAATGTATTAAGAATAGTATTTGAAGCCATTTAATCCATAAAAACTCAATCAAATCAAATATACCATTTTAAAATCAAAACCCAAATTTGAAAAACCCATAGGTACTTTCAAACACTAATTTTACAACACTGTACCGTACAATTCCGTTTCTAATCCAAACTTCCACACTACCCTAATAAACTTTAAAATTACCTATATCAACTATTCAAACCAATTTATACCCAATAAAACTCTTATTTTATTGTAAAACCTAGATTACATCCCGTACGAGTTATAATTACGTTTAGGTGTGTGATAATGATGTCAAATAATCCCCTACGTTACAATAGCATTAAGAATGTATTAAGAATAGTATTTGAAGCCATTTAATCCATAAAAACTCAATCAAATCAAATATACCATTTTAAAATCAAAACCCAAATTTTAAAAACCCATAAGTACTTTCAAACACTAATTGTACAACGCCGTACCATACAATTCCGTTTCTAATCCAAACTTCCACACTACCCTAATAAACTTTAAAATTACCTATATCAACTATTCAAACCAATTTATACCTTATAAAACGCTTATTTTATTGTAAAACCTAGATTACATCCCGTAAGAGTTAGAATTACGTTTAGGTGTGTAATACTGATGTCAAATAATCCCCTACGTTACAATAGCATTAAGAATGTATTAAGAATAGTATTTGAAGCCATTTAATCCATAAAAACTCAATCAAATCAAATATACCATTTTAAAATCAAAACCCAAATTTTAAAAACCCATAGGTACTTTCAAACACTAATTGTACAACACCGTACCGTACAATTCCGTTTCTAATCCTCCACACTACCCTAATAAACTTTAAAATTACCTATATCAACTATTCAAACCAATTTATACCTTATAAAACGCTTATTTTATTGTAAAACCTAGATTACATCCCGTACGAGTTAGAATTACGTTTAGGTGTGTGATACTGATGTCAAATAATCCCCTACGTTACAATAGCATTAAGAATGTATTAAGAATAGTATTTGAAGCCATTTAATCCATAAAAACTCAATCAAATCAAATATACCATTTTAAAATCAAAACCCAAATTTGAAAAACCCATAGGTACTTTCAAACACTAATTTTACAACACTGTACCGTACAATTCCGTTTCTAATCCAAACTTCCACACTACCCTAATAAACTTTAAAATTACCTATATCAACTATTCAAACCAATTTATACCCAATAAAACTCTTATTTTATTGTAAAACCTAGATTACATCCCGTACGAGTTATAATTACGTTTAGGTGTGTGATAATGATGTCAAATAATCCCCTACGTTACAATAGCATTAAGAATGTATTAAGAATAGTATTTGAAGCCATTTAATCCATAAAAACTCATCA
>CAJVGC010000246.1:0-26395 GCA_910822075.1 Senecio squalidus
AGCAACTGACTCCTCAAAAACTGATGTACCAGCTTCTGATGTTGTATCTACTGAGCCATCAGCTGCTGAAAAATAGAAGAGATGGAAAATGGTTGTGTTTGAAGACTCAGAGGGGGAGAAACCAAAGGCAACTACTGATGATGTTCATGCATCTACTTATGCCCCACCAGCTCTTGAAAATATACACAAACCAGTTCCTCTCTCAGTAGACACCCTCATTCATGATGTTCTCAGCAAGAAGGACCCTGAAATGGTTACAAGGGAAAATATTTTGAAATGTAAAGCAACATTTGACAAAATTAATGCTAAAGAACAAAGGAAAGAAGAAGAGAAAGCCATGAAGAAAACCGAATCCAAGTCTCAAAAGCTTAAAGATCCTCAAGGCAAAAGAAAAGCACAAGAACAAGAGCCTGAGAAGAAAAAAAGATTGGAAAAAAAGAAAGTAAGATCCAACACTCTCATTATCAAAGATCCTCAAGCTCCACCTTCAGCTGATCAATTGAGTGTGTCTGAAAAAGAGAAGGAAGCTGCCACAGATGCTGCACTTAAAAGAACAATACAACAAGTAGAGGATGATGAAGAGCTGAGCAGACAGTTGCAACAAGAAGAACAAAGGTTGGCTGAAGCTGAAAGGAAGAAGAAAAAGCAGCCTGCACAGTCTCTTGATCAAAAGAAAAGAGAGGACAAGATAAAGTTTGTTGACTATCTTGTGAGGAAAGGATACAATCCAAAGTCTGTGAAGTCAATGAAGCTTGAAAACCTTGCAAATCTCTACAAGGATGTCAAAAAGCAAGCACAAGAGCAGGAGAAGGCTCAGTACATCCTTGAGAGAAACATTAAAGCAGCTTATGACCCCTCAATGGGAGCACCTAGTGGTCTTATGAAAAGAAATACAAGTGGAGAGCTAAGATCAAAGGTGACTCAAAATATTGAAGATGTGCCTGCACATAAGGAGATAAAGGAGAAAAGGAGGAGGGAAGCTGAGCAAGAAACTGAGAGTCCTGAGCAGCAACTGAAAAGAAAGAAGTCAAAAGCTGAAGGCTCTTCTGCAGCTGAAAGACCTTCATCAGCTGGAGGACAATCATCAGCTGGAGGACATCCAGTTTCTGGAAAGTATGTATCTGACAAAGGTCCATCAAATGCAGAGTTGAGGGAAGAATATGAAGCAGCAAAGAAAAGGACCTTTCATGACTTGGCACAACTTGTCAAATTTAAAGTTTATGAGGAAGCTAAGCCTCTCAACAGGATTGTGCCAATCATTGACTGGTTCAATGTAGTGGATGAAGGTAAAGATAAAATCAAGATCATCAGAGCTGACAACTCTTCACAAATCATCCCCTCTCACATGGTCCTATTCTCCTCCATGACAAGAGATGAGCTTCAAAAGATGCTGGCAATAGGAAGGACCAAGTATGTGAGGAAGCATCCTCTGGATTTCAATTTGAACATTCTTCTACTTGACCTTCTGCTGATATGCTTTGAGCCAGAGTTTATGGATGAAAGGGTTCATAGGTTTTCTGAGGTAGTGTCATGGTTTCTATATGAAAAGAATAATATCTACTGCATTCAGAGGAAAGATGGCATCTCAGAATTCTTCCTTGCTGAGAAAGAATACAACCATCATCCTGGAGTGATGGCCATTTTAATGAAAAGAAGACTGAAAGCAGCTTTTAACTCAAAGATGGCAAGTGAACTGATTTGGAGGATCAATAACCAACTCAAAGCAAAGCTGAGTCATTTGTCAAAGGATCAAATGCCAAATCAATAATCATCAAGTAAGCAGCTCTGTCTTTTGATTTTTTTTTTTTTTTGGGTTTTTTGGTATATAGTGATGAGCATGGATATGCTATCACTAAGGGGGATATTGTTGGGACATAATTCTCTAAGTATGCTTTGCTATTGATCAGCAAATAGTCTTTATCTACTGATCAGCAGTAAAACATATATTTTGGTCCCAAGGTACTGATCTGTATCTATCTCATAAGAACTGATCAGTATCTAGCCTTTTTGAAGAACTGATAAGTAGTCACATACTGATCAGCAGAAACCCATCGTCCTCAACTGATCAGTAGAGGTGGGTAATCACCGGCGATGACTGCTGATGAAGACCCTCAACTACTGAAGCTTCTCAACAACTAAAGTATTTTTCACGTGTTGTTGCAGAGTGCTTTACTGGGAGTTGTTGTTTTCAGTTGATTAGACAGGTTGATTAGAGATTAACCATGTTTGTAGAGTATGTATAGATTATAGTATTAGTTTTTACAAAAGTGTAATTGTACTTGATCGTAGCTTAGTAGCCTCAAGGATTTGTATTTAGTAATTCATTTATCATATTGAGATAATAACGTTGATTATGTAATTTTGTAACTCTCTCGAAATTAATACAAGTCAATTGAGGTGTTGTTTGATAAATTGTGTTATTTGTTCTTATCGTTCATTCTTACAAATTAACTCAATTAATCTTAACCTTGTTCAATACAATTTGTGTTTATCCGCTGCAACACATTTGTGATTGTTAGATCTAAATCATTAAATTAATTAATCTCATTTTCTAATTGATTCGATCCTCACACAATCCTTATTATTTTCTTTATCTCAATCCGTGTATGTGATGAGAGAAATCAAAACTTTGGTTGGGGGATTTGTCTTATAGAAGCAACGTTATGACAACATGTTTTCGTTCAAACTGAAGCGAAAACAGTTTCTCATAAGACTTAGCTTTGCCATGACAATCAAAAAAGCACAGGGTCAGACAATTCCACATGTCGGTGTTTATCTACCAGAATCCGTTTTTTTTCACATGCGCAAATCTATGTGGCATTCTCAAGAGGGATATCAAGCGAAAATACAAAGGTGTTAGTGAAGCCTGCTAAAGATTTTAAACGAGACGGAGTATACACATCAAATGTTGTCTATCGAGAAGTTTTACATGATGAATAAAATACAAGTGTATTAGAAGTTAATGTTGCCTTTTTATTTGAATTTTTGTATCTCAGTTTCTACATTATGATTGTAGTTTGAATATTATATTTTTCATGTTATTTCTCTTTCTTCAAATTAATTTTTCGTGATCAAATGTCTTTCAGCATAATTATGTGAAATATCAGTTTTTCGTCACCGCTGCATCACGCGGATACCATACTATGATACGATTATATATGACTTTCAAACAATAATTTTTAGTTATTAAAAGAAAATTAATGCATAATTTTAAGCCTTCTTTTCCAATTACTAGGTATGTATATTAGGAGCAGAGACAAATTTCCTTTTGTTGGGTATCTCCTTTTGAGTAGCACTAGGTAACAAATCAGCAAATCACGAAGAAAAGGAAATGTTAAATTTACCCAATTTAAAGCTCCTACCATCTTCTTGTTCCTTTAAATCCTGTATCTCTGGCGCAGCTGCTTTTCAACTCCGGCGTTGTTCATCTGCCATGGCCGACGATTCCGGTATGGATGCTGTTCAGAGACGTCTCATGTTCCAAGACCAGTCAGTTTCCTCTTTCTTTCTTTCTCTTTATTATCACTATTTAATTCTCAAACTAACTTCAATTTGATGGTTGCAGATGCATTTTGGTGGACGAGAATGACAAGGTTGTTGGACATGATACCAAATACAATTGTATTGCTCATCAAAACTATTTTATTCATGATAATGCTAATCTCAATATCAATCTCATATTCGTAAATCGTAATCATCAATTTCTTAACAGGTCACTTGATGGAGAACATTGAAAAACACAATTTGCTTCATAGAGCATTCAGTGTCTTCTTGTTCAACCAAAAATACGATTTACTTCTTCAGGTATATTTCTAAATAGCGCGCTATAGCGGCGCGCCGTCACGAATCAGTCCATAGCGTTGTCTTAAAGCGTAGAGTGATGTAAGGCGCGCTATAGCGCCATATCGCGCGCTATTGCGTGTGGCGTCGCGCCTTTTCTTGAAGCGTTTATTGTTATTTCAGATTTGAGCTTTTTCAGTTCACCTATTTGGACTTATATCAAATGGACCACTCGCTAACTCGCTATATATATGAAATATGCTATAAATATTGCCGCTATATATCACGCCTTAACAAACGCCGTAGCCTCGCTATAGCTTATAAGGCTTGAGGCGTGGCAGTGCCGCTACGCCACGCCTCACGCTATTTAGAACCTTGATTATTAATCAAATCATTTTTTACTAATCAATTCAATTTCAACTTTATCTCATTATATTTGCTGCAGCAACGCTCTGCAACCAAGGTCACTTTCCCTTTGGTATGGACAAACACATGTTGCAGCCATCCACTTTATAGGGAGTCCGAGCTTATTCATGAAAATGCTCTTGGGGTCCGGAATGCCGCACAGAGGAAGCTCCTCGATGAACTGGGTATCCCTGCTGAAGATGTTCCAGTTGATCAGTTTACACCCTTGGGTCGCATTCTCTACAAGGCTCCATCAGATGGAAAATGGGGAGAACATGAACGTAAATGTCCTACCTCAAATTATTTTACATCATTTTTTTTCTTTCCGAATTGATATCTTTTCCCGCTCAACCATCTTTTCACAATGCATTACATGATTACATTAATATATATTAGCAATGTAGTCCTTTAGTTGAACTAGTTGTGACATATTTAAACCAATCATCTTGTGAAGCATACGCTCTAATAATACCATGTCTTCCCTGAAAAGATATTGAGTTTCGATTTTGTGGACACACTAATGATCTTCGCTTTCACGTTATACCATAGAATTATGAGAAAAGAGATTTTACACAGTTGCTTAGCTAAATTTATTTGGCTTAACGCTGACTAGCCTGTTTCGTTTTTAGCTTAGCTTTGCTTTAACCCTGTTGAGTGTTGACCCTCTAAAAATAAAACAGTATTGAAAGCGACCCATTCATAAGTAGGTAAGTGGGTTGATACTGACACCTGTTTTTATGCCATGTATTTTTTTTATTTTTGTAGCATTCTTTTATAATGTAGTAATCAAATTTTGTAGTTGGGATACTTTTGAAGCGAAGCTAACTGTCAAATTGGTTTGAATTGTCAGTTGATTACGTACTCTTCATCATACGTGATGTTGGTTTGAAGCCAAACCCGGATGAAGTGAAAGATATAAAGTATGTGAACCCAGAACAGTTGAAAGAGTTGTTAAAGAAAGCAGATGCTGGTGAAGACGGTCTGAAGCTCTCTCCATGGTTCAGGTTAATTGTAGACAATTTCTTGTTCGAGTGGTGGGATCGTGTCCGTACAGGAACACTACTCGAAGCAGTTGATATGAAAACCATCCATAAATTAACTTAAATACTCTTGTTGTGTTGAGTTATGAGCAAGATATTTGGTGTTGGTCCGTCTTTTAAGAGCTATGTTAGTACCTGAGCAATGGGAGTATGATATCGTATCTGTTGAGTGAAATAAATATCAAATTTTTTGTTTGGTATTGATGGATGTTTCAATATTACTGTTTCTTTTTTGCAAGAGGATGTTGATGTGAATTAAAGTAGTCGAAATATATAGATGATGCTATTATGTGATTAATTTTTTCATGAATGAAGATTGGCAGAATTCAAATTGGATGAAAGAAGTGTAGAGGGAGTATTAGCATATTACAGAGTATTCAGAATTTAACATGTCTTCAAAATCGACACTATTGTACCACGCTCTGAACATAACATAGTAGCTAGATCGAACTGAAGTATAGAATGATGTTGAAAATGAAAAAGAAACTAACTGAACATCTAAATATTTGGTTGTCTCAAATCAAAACGTAAACGGAATACAATCATTCTAAAGATGGACCTAAAACGGTGTGGCTTTTCAAGTTTGAATTGGTTGGATTAAGTTAATAGTTGGTAGAACACAACATCACAAAATACACATATTTATATAACGAGTTAACGACGCAGCAAAAAACCAATAGCTGATGTTTCTACAACCTTCAACATAGTAGATATGCTATTCTGCTATGCCATATATCATCAGATAGGGGTTGAATCTCTGCCGTTGAATACAAAAAGGCGTTGATTACAAGAAGTTACATAGTGCACTAACTATGAATTAGTTTGTAAGCAAAAAAGATGCACACACAGTAGACTAAGAAGCCCGCTAGCATTTGGTAATTTGCAGTTTCCTTAATCACAATGCCTTCCTATAATTGTGTCAAAGAGGTTCCTGGATTCCATACACTTGGTGATCCTGAAAGTTAGAAGCAGACATAAGCATCCTAATTCCTAAGTAAGTCACGTATTGACTATCGAATAAACTTAAAAAGTAGTACAAACCTTATCATAAACCACTTTCTGGTTGCGCCAGAATTCCAAAGTAGGTAGAAGGACTCGTCCTGCATAAAGTTGAATCATGTGATTATCTTATAACTGACAGTGCACACAAAGGGTAAAACCGATCGCTTTGTAGACTAGCTCTTACCAGATCTAGATTTTTTACCACTGAAATCTTCTGGAGACACAAGGTTTGGACTTCCATATAGATCCTTGGAGGCCTACACGATGTCACCCGATTAATCAAATTTCACATTTTGCATTTCAAAAAATAAATGGACACCAACATTGGTGTGGTTGCAATATATAATAGCAGCAACAGATAGAATATATTCCAAGAATCATTTGTGTAACTGATTCAAACCAACTCACAAGCTAATCGAATAGACTTTCTAGTCGAACTTGAGTATTAGTTGGTGAGCCTTATTAAGCTCTTATGTTAATCCGTAAATTCATCTTTTACATACTTGTGTTGCATCTAAAGAAAGATATTTACCTTGATTGCCCTTGAAGTAGATTTAGGAGTTGTTATGAGCGGCTTCCTTTTAGGCATCTCACGTTGTGGTGTCACTTTGCTTTTACACCTGCTTCGAGTCATGATTGCTTTTTTGGAACCGGTTCCGTGTGCTGAAGGCATTTCTTCTTTTTTGTTTTTTTTCTTAGTTCGGCAAGCTTTCATGGTTGCTTTCAGGGGGTCATCATTTACATCCGGTGTAGTAGAAGCAAACTTGAAAACCTCAGTGGAGGAGGCAATTACTTGTTGGTATCCCACACTAGGCGTGCTACTTTCAGAACAGACGGATTTAGAGCGTTTTACCCCTAAATTACTTCTCCCTTTGTCAATCTGTAAATCATCAGTATCCTCCTTATTTTTCTTTTGACTAACTTGAGACTTTAACTTATTTCTAATAACCTCCTCAGTAACATCCACATTTTGGTCCTTCGGTTTTCGTTTTGATCTCACCTTGTAATCAGAACAACTTGCACTTTCATTTGACTCTTTTCCGCATCCACCAGATACTTTTGGAATATTTTCCATGCTTCCAGACATCACACTAAAATCCACAGCCTTGTTATTAGATAAGTCGTCATTTTTATCCTTCCGTGAAATGTTTGCTAAATTCACGGGATCCACAAGAGACACTTTGTCCAAACTGAATATATCATGAGACAGTAAAGATTTATTTTTACTGACATCCATTTTTCTCATAGATCTCGTCATACGCCTGCTAGAACCCACTAAACACTTTGATGAGTCCGGGGTCTTTTTCACAAAGTTATGCTTTATACCACCAACATCAATACTGATGGGATTCATCACGAGACGTGGATCATCTTCAAATTCCAATGTCACGGGAGTTTCTTCACATAAAACTTCATCTCTAGTGTTAACTAACTGCTCCTGTTTAAGAAACCAACGAATCCTTAAAGAAATGACTAAAACGCGATGATAACAAAGAAGCATAAAGAGTAAGAAAAGTTACAGGTGATGATGCGGTGTGGAGAGTAGTAGTTTTATCGCTTGTATGTTGGCAATCTTTGATTTCTGGATCCACAAAGTTGTCATCACAATCATGAAAAACATCAGGTTCTTCAACAACAGTGTCTTTCCCGTCTTCATGTAGTGATATTGGTGTCATAAAACGTAGATTATAAGAAATATATGTCTATCCTAAGTGGGTATATAAATCCGTTGGGTATTTACCTTGTGCGACAGTTAATCCTCTTTTAGGGCAGGTAGCAGAAAACTCCTCCCAATAAACAGGAAAGCCGAAAACAAAGTGTTTAAACACCTGTGTGATAAAGATGATTAAAAAGGGGGGAAATATTGAAAAAAAAGGTAAAAGTAAGTAGATACCTCATCGGAAAATCCATTTTGAAGGGTTCGGTATTTGTTAATAAAGCCTTGAAGAATGATAGATACATTGTCAACCGTGTGTAACTCAAATATATCAAAGACCTTTGAAATGGGTGCAGAAGTGAAACATCGAGCAGGAGCAGTCCGATTTCTACATGTTTTTCATATTTTTTATTACCTAAGCCTAAATAATAAAAGAAAAGAAAAGAGAAAAGAGAAAAAGAGGATATACTGTTGGGAATTGCAAGTGATGCCTGCAACACCTAGGGCTTTGGTTTCGGTTTCGGTTTCGGGTTTAATTAGCCACCAGTCTTGGAGAGTAACCTGTTTAACATATAAGAGTGAATGAATGAAAAATGGTGAATTAATGAAAAAAGAAGGGAGAATTATTACAGTTTTCTTATAGTAAGAATGAGTAGAAGAACGAGACCCCATTAGAATCAAAACCTAAAACAATAAAAATTGGCAATAAATAAGTCTATAAAAGCGGGAAAATGAATTTAAATCAACATGATATCACCTCTGTTGGGTAGAATGGAAATCAAGCAAGTGAATGAGCAGGGACATCCTATTCAATTGTTTTCAACACCTATTACTTTTATAATCATATATCCGCTCGTAAAAAGTTATTAAGAAAATTATGTTGTATTATAGTTTTTAAAATTTTCTTATTCGTTATGTTCACATATACATTGATATAATATGTTGGTTTTGGGCCATAGAATTAGTAATTAGTATTTAACGCTTTTTAGTTCTATATTTTTTTATATATTTAAAAATTTATTGTGTTTAGGATTTAATTTATCTTTTTTTTATAAATGAATAATGAAAAAAATTAAAAATAAAAGGCTAGCAAATTAAAATTGTTGATAATTAAATGACGGACAATTAAGTCTTTTTCAACTTTATAATTTAAGTGTCAAATGCTTTAGAGATAGTATAGATTTAGGATTCAATTTGTCCAATAATTGTTGATAATTAAATGATGGGCAATTAAGTTTTTTCCTACTTAAATTTCAACTTTAAGATTTAAATGTGAATGTTTTATATATAGTATAGATATGCTTTTTAGGTAGTTAAACAAAATTAATTTAAGCTTAATGATTCTAAGTGAAAACTAATACTTAATATTGTTAAGGAAAATAAAAAAATTGTTGCTAATTAACTCAAATTAATCAAAGTCTAAAGCAAAAGATTAAAACCGAAATGATTTGAACTTGATTATGAAAACCGAAAACTAAGCCAGCATAAAATTGAACCTAACGGCTCCTAACTTTTAAAATATTATATTTTGAATCGGTTTCGATTATTATGTAAAAACTGAGACAAAACAAAGCACGGTCACCCGCAATAGTGTCAAGAATCAAAATCAAAGTCACAACGGTGACAAAAGCATTAGAAGACTATATTTTTTTTGTACAAATACTTTATACAAAAGTGTTACAAAAACTTGATTATTTTATAACATACTTAAAGAATGACTTAATGTTAAGTAAAATTGTATATTTATAATATCTACATTCCACTAATATAAGTCTCGAAGCAATTCAGGTTTGGATTAACGATTAACCTACCGAATATATCTATCACTTTGGTTATTTAAATTGGACTATTTGGATTCAGATTAAGTTTCGGATGAAATCGAATAAAACATTGGTTTAATGATTTAATTTTAGTTATGTGTATCTTTAATCATGGGATCATTCGAAACCCAAATAAACATTAATTTTCAACAAAAAAAATCCAAATTACCTAATAGCCTAACATCAAATCCAAATTCGAGTTTAAGTATCCAAATATTCTAATATGAATAGCTAAATTTGTTTAATTGACATTCATGTAATATAATTATTCAAATAAAATTATATGAAAATTTATAAATACTTTTATTTGAATAATCAAAAGTCTGACCACATAAACCGAACACATTGTTTGGATTGTTTTTGTATGGTTTTGGCGTCACAAAATTTGGATTGATTATTCGATGTATTTGTAGTCGGTAAAACTCAAATAATCCAAAACGATTACTACGCCAGAAACCTAAATAAAGACCCATACAAAACAATTCACTGAACAAATGATCAAACCTAACAAAACAACACAATTTGAAGTCCAACTATGATATTTGTAATGATTAATAATGTTTATTAGATTAGATTAATAATGTTTATTAGATTAGATTAGTTTATTAATGTTATTTTAAAGAACTAGATTATTGTCCCGCGATAGCGCGAAAAAAAATAAAAATTGAATCATAAATTTTATTTTTATGTAGATTTTAATTTATTATGAGAAAATAATGTTTTACGTATAATACGTATATATACTTTTACGTTTATACACATATTGTTTATAGCTATACTAACATACACTTTTATCTTTATACACATGTTTTGATATTTTGTATTAGGAGATTTTAGAATAATAATAAGGTAAATTATAGTCCAAAATGAACGATTCTATAAATAAATGTAATTATGTTTTTTATTTTAGTAGAGATTGAATTAAAGAGTGAATGTAATTATGTATTGTAACAGGGTGTAAAATAAAAATAATTTTTGATGACATCATCAATCTGATCTAACGGCTGACATTAAAGAAGTTAAGTCATCCAACGGACCTTATTTCGCCATGCGGTATTTAAGGCCTTTTTTATTATATATTAAAGATAGTAAAACTTGTTTATATAATTATAAATAAACTTAAAACACATTTTTGATAACTAATGTTGTAACATGAGATTAATAAAATAAAAGAAATGCTTAATATCATTTTATTTTGATGTGATGATTAATACTCGATGGTTAGCCCAAACTAAACAAGGTTTGCATCAAGTGAACTCTTATTTCGACATAATAAATAGGTACATAACAGCGTGTTTATCAATAATGGAAATAACCTGCAAATACTTTTGCATCTTTTTTTCTTCTTAGAATCAGCAATTACTAAAAGATACAATGAACACAAGTTTTCATCACGTTGAAGCGAAAACCACTAGACATGCTTCAACTTGAACCAGCATTGACAATTTTAGAGGTCTTTACAAGTGAAGTGTTCTTTTCTTCAATTCCCAGCCACTTTCTTATGTATTCAAATACAGTTTCATCTCTTAATAGTGCCCGGTGAGCACCCGGGATTCCTACCCGTTCTATTGCTTCAAATCCATCTCCCTGTACATGTACATCATAATTAAGTTTCGGGATACTATGGGCATGTTGAAAAATGGGTTTGAAAGGGAAAACAGTCATTTTTACTACTGGTCGAAACCAGCATGGCGGGTTGGGTGAGCCACAAACACCTTGTTGTCCCCTTTTTTTTAATCTAATTTTAACTAAAAAAAAGTTTATATAAATAACTATTTATGGATACAAAAAAATATTGTTCCAATAATAAATCTAAATTTTGAATAAACCATTTAGGAGGTTCTATGCATCACTATAGTGATAGCCTAGTAAAAAAATGAAGAGCCTTTGACGTTGGTGGTCATATCTGCTAATGCGGTGTTTAATTTCTAACCCAACATTTTTAGAAATCTAACAAGAACTTACTTCTATGTTGTTATATTTGAACGTTTAACAATATTGGGTCATCACATGTTCTTTAAAAAGTGAAAAATTAAGTCATTAAATTTAATATGTTAAACATGAAATAACATAGGAATAATACCATTGCCGACTCTGAGGGAACTGTTCCATCGCCATCCACATATGAGTATTCAGGCTGCACAAACGAACCAAGAATAAGAGTAGGAAATTTTTGCTATCTTATAACCTTCAATTGGGGGAAACAAACAGTTTCCATCTTAGTTTAATGTTGATTTTTGGGTTATTGGGGCTAGCCCATTAGTTTGAGCTTTGGATTTCAATTTCAATGGTTAACCGAAGGATTGAATGACTTACCAATGTGTGGCATATCTCAGTTGGGTCGTTGATTGGATCTATTTCTGAACCATAGCTGCATCATAATAATACGCATTCAATTAAGAAACAATAAACAAAAGCATCTGGGTCAAAGCAAAACAGGTCAAACAAGTTGAAAGTCCCCCAAAGTTTATTTTTATCGCACACAACATTCTACATCATTCAATTCTTATTGTAATTGATTTTGTTATTTATAAAAGAAGTGTTTGTAGTTCAACACAATCCGAAGACTACTAAAAGATGACCCGCTGAAACGCAAATCAGTTTGACCAGTTACCCGCCCATTTTGCCACTTCTAATCAAGACTCGGGATACATAACATACCAAACATCAAAAGGTGTTTCCAATGATGTTCCATAAATGCTGTAAAAATCAATCCCTTTGGGGAGCTGTACGTTGTTTAGCATCTTGCGCGTAGTAGAAGCCCATTTGTAGATATCAGAATTGAACGGCAAAGGTATGGTCTTCTTGTTATACTCTATCTGTCACAGTTAAATAAGGGAAAACAACAACAAATGCTTTGAGTTTCAATGTTATGAAAGTCAAACCTACTCATTCTCAATTTCATATCTGATAGTTTTTCTTCAACTTTTATTGACTAAAAGCAATCGAAACTAATACCCTTATATATGGGCAGATTTTTTTTAAATATGGACAGATGTTTTACAAGGAGAAACAATTCTCTTGATTTTCAAACTAAGAAAAAACTCGACTGACAGTTATAAGCCGATTGTGAACTTGTTTTGGGATAACACTTAACTTTGACCAGGATAAAAACCAATAATCTACAACCAAGACCACAGTCTCGTCTGAAAAACCATATCCAATCACTAGGAAAATGAATGATGAAAGTTCCGAGTGAAAATGATATATTTTGACAAAGAAAGCACATACCTCATTGTCCTTCAATGCTTCAAGAAACAGCTCCACACATCCAGACGTGCAATACCTTTCCATTTGAACCAGATCCTGTCCTTTTTCCGAATTGTTTCTCCAAACCACAATTTCAGGTTGCTTTTTCCAATTGAAATCGGGATTAGGCAGCATCTCGTATATCGATGGGCATTCAACCAACTGAAAACACAAAAAAGAAAACCCAATCACCTTCTCATGGGTTTCAATGTTTATACTTATATTGATATTTCCCTGAACGTTGTTTTTGTCCCTAGACATTATGCATGTATTTTAAGCTTGATTATGTAATATTGAAGCAAAATCAGATTAATGTTTCCAAAAACCCACTTATATAAGCTTAATGACACACATAGAATGATTACCAGTTGATGCATTGACCACCTTGAAACAAAGAAGTAGCCTTCAATTCCCTCCACAAACTGTAATCCAGTTAGAAGAGAATCATTAATGCATCCCGGTGCACCTGATACACTAAATATTAGCTTCCTCAAAGTATTTATTAACACTTTGATGCTAAACTCGAAAGAGATAATTTTTCCTTATGATGTCAAACCCAATGTTAATGCAAAATTTATACGAATTTCGTTACTATTTTCCATTAAATTATAAGTGTTTAGGTGGACACAGTGTATACACGTTGACGAAACTTTTTTCAAAACTAGTAAAAAATGAAAAGTTACCTTGGAAAGGGGTTGCGATAGTTATCCACTTATTGACATACTTGGAAAACACCTATAATAAGTAAATGTTGGCATATAGATTCATTGAAAAGGGTAAAAACACAAGACAAGAGGTGAGTGGTGATACATCAGAATGAAGTGATATGAAACACGAAACTAGCAATCCACCCATAGAGTGCGATATAAGGTCGACTTTTCTACCCCCAGAAGCTTCATATGCAGTCTCCAGTTTTTGTTTGAGGCCATCCATGGATTGGTCAGTTCTACAAAAGATACAATATATAAAGGCGGATCCATATAACGAAAGAGTTTAGTTAAAACTTAAAAGTGAAGGTAAACCTATTGCTTTGGCGGAAGTCATATCCGAATCCAAACAAAGTGGTCCCTTTCTTATATCCACAATTAAGAAGCATATCGATCATATCATGAAAATGGTAGACATCGGTGACATGTAAAAGTTTGATCCACTGAACACTCAAATATATATGAGTGAGATTATATTGAAAAGGAAAATAACAAAAAAAATGATGATGGGTAAAAATATTACAAAAGAGGGATCCAAAATGTCAATAGCATAAAGTCCGAAATCATCTTGTGGAACAACAATATCAGAGGAATCATCCAATGCTTCTGTGTAGCCTGAAACCATTAATATTAATATTTGGCATACTTTAGGGGGTGTTTGTTTGGGCTTATATAAGCGACTTATGGTTTATTGAAATTTTGGATTATGTTTCATAAGCCCGAATTTTACGGTTTATGTAACCATTTATGTGCTTATTACTGTTTATTATGTCATAATACACGGTAATAATACCAAGTAACAAGACCATAAACGGTTATATAAGACGAAAAATACGCGCTTATGAAACATAAGCTGATGTAACCATTTATGTGCTTATTACTGTTTATTATGTCATAATACACGGTAATAATACACAGTAACAAGACCATAAACAGTTATATAAGACGAAAAATACGCGCTTATGAAACATAAGCCGAAATGTCATTAAGCCATAAGCCGCTTATATAAGCCAAAACAAACACCTCCTTAGTATAAGAATAGAAAAAAATAAAGAATATGAGGAATGAACCAGTTTGGGGATTGTAAGTAGACCAGACTCTTTTTCTGAACTCGAGATCAGCAAGAAGAATACGAACCCAGACACGGGTGGTTAACCCGAACCAACTCTTTGGTTTGGAATTAAGAATAGTTCCACCTATGCCACTAACCAGAAGTATCGGGTTAAGATCGTCGTCGGAGGAGGTCTGATCGCCGAAACACCACCATTTTCCACCCATCTCTGCTTTGGAAATGGGAATAGTAGGACGTTTACGTTTACGTTTTGTTTTGTTATTCCCATGTTTAATCTATAAATTAATTAAGGTTTGGAAGAAGTAAGTAGAAGATTTGGTATGACTCATACAGATTCCGGATAATATTCCCTTTCCACGGGCATTCAATGGGTATTATCCGAATACCCGTCTAGTATAATTGTCATTTCATATATTTCAATTGAGTTGTTTAAGATCTGGTTTGGATTTGGATGAAACCGAGTAATAGTTTAATGGTTCGATTTTAATTTTGAACATCTTTAATCGGGGTAACACACAAAAACCAAATAAATATTTATTGTTAAAAAACGTTTCAAATTACCCAATCCAAATAACATAAACACTATCCTAATAGTCGAAAGTGCAATTTCAAATAAACATAAATATCCAAAGAGTTTAATATGAATACTAATGGTTATAATTTACATCATGGTAATATAATTATTCCAACAAAACTAAATACCCAAACAAACCCTTATATGGATGGTTTGATTTGGATGTCGTTATATCGATTTGATTTGGTTTATGGGTGGAGTATTAGTTTGTAAAAGACCGAATAATCCAAACCAAATACTCAACGAACACCCCTACCTAAACTAAACGGTTAATAAAAAACAGCATAAAACTATGATGAAGATGAACAAGGTTGAACAAGAAGAAAAAAAAAATCCTTAAATAATAAAGGAGACCAAATAGTCCGATTCGTGGGAACTAAAATACTGTACTATGTTAAACCATTATAACTTCTCATCACTCACTGTACTCTATATATAATCTTTTTGTATACAATCAAACAAATGAAATCTCAACTAAATCAATGAAACAAATCTCAATTCTTCCTTCGCGGGTTGATTATCAAGTTAGCCATTACAAGAAACATGAAGCAAGATGCCACTATTACGGTTGAGCTACCTATACGGTTTGAAGGAGATATATCATGTGCACTCACCGAATACACTTTCCCCGTTTCTTCGTCTTTCACTTTTATGCTAGATGAACCTAAACCAAAATCAAAACCAAAATGTTATCTTCACTATATCCTACAACCCGTTTCATGTCATAGACATTCATCTTATGGCTACTAAAGAACGGATACAGACAACACATTTTGGTGGAGCTGACATTTTTGTTACCCATTTACTTGAAAATGGATTGATTCGGGATAGAATATGAAATAATAGATCCCTATGGGTCAAATGTGTCAATAATAACAACTTAAAATGGGTCACAAGTAAAATGGGGTCGAGCAGCATAAATGGGTTGAAAGTCGCTGATATGCTTACTTAAATAGATTTATAGAAAAATAAAACGGATATTTTTTTAATAATACAGTTTTTATAGTCATATACAATACATTAACTATTTCTAATATACAAAGAATGTATGACCTGCATTAAGAACTACTCGTTTTGACTCGAATTAAAAACTCCCTTTTTTGACCTGTTACACCTGCCGCTCATTTTGCCATCACATGAAAAAGTGAACTAAAAGAAATCACAGAGGAACCTATACTTACAATTATAGTCCACCCATCCAACTGTCTGCTTTTCCAAATCATATGTCACAAGTTTATCTGTCAATACAAGATCTGCATACAAAATAAAATATAGAAGTAAATTTGACGTTTTGTTATATATCATGCAGTAATAGTTGTACATGCCTATAGATTTGCCAAATTCATGTTGAAAAGGAGAAAGCCTTAAGAAAAGTGGGTTCAAGAGTCGTTGCTAACATAAGGTATATTTGACCGTGATAGAAAAATACCCCAAAATTATTACTCCCTCAATCCACAGAATTCATACTGTTTGCTTGACTATATAACATAGTCCAGCAAAGTGATTGATCATGTAGATGAAAGTGAATATTATGATTCGACCGGTACTTGGGCAAATGATATTAGACCGGTACTTGTCAAAAAGAAACATTGAAAAGCAAAGCAGGCAAAACATTTGTTCATGATTAGCAGTGAATGTTGCAGTTTATTCAGTGATTTTATATAATATTGCAAAAAAAAAGGTATCATGACACAGTTTAAACCTGTAAAAAAAAATACTATGATTCGAGACTAGCAGAAATACAAGAATATGACTAATGGCTGACCTCCCAACAAAGTTATCTCTTTTCCACCATCCGATTGCAACTCACTGTCCTGAAAACCGACACACCACTCGTGATCCTGAAGAAAAGTGTCATAATATAACCATTCAGCAAACCATTAATACACAGAAAAGAACTTGGAATGTTTACCTGAACTTCAAAGAGGTATTGACGAGGATAAACTTTCAAAGAAGCTGAATTAGCAAAGTGAAAAGTGATATCTGGAAAACCCTTATCAACACTGCATTAACAGATGATTAATACAGTGTAACGAGCCAAAAATATAATGTTGCAGAACGCTGAAAGTAAGTCAAAAGTAAAATCCAGAAATAATTAAGGAAAAATAAGAATTTAAAGAAGATTAGATGTGAACCTTTAGACCCAAATTTCTAATTTTAAGATCTCAATCAACATATAAACGTAGCAACTGCGAATGATGTTTAGAACTTGGATTGTCCATTGAAAATTTCAAGGTTATCTATCATGAGTAGTACCGATGATGATGTTGGATATATAGGTAATATATCGACTTTAAAACTCAGAAAAGGAAATGGTGAAAAGGACCAACATAATGTGTGTAGAATAATTTTTTTTTTAATATAATATTAACCACAATTATGTTATCTGCCTTTAGAAATCCTCCCATAGTTATGAAGTTTAGCTCGTTTTCTTTATGGCTATGCAAGAAAAGGTTTCTCCATAAAGGCAAATCAATCATCAAAGTCAGGTACATGACTTGCAAAAAGACATACATATCTTCTATACACAAGAACAATCATTAACGGGGTAAAAGGACATCTATAATCGAAATATTAAAAAAAACTAGCTAGCATGAGTTAAATTTTAAGATATATAATTTTTAACTTATCTAGCTTTAATAGATGCTTATTGGTAGCGGATTTCATTGAACCTAGCTTTTTCCTATTAAAAATGTTGAAACTATATTATGTAAACTCTTCAGAACATTGAGCTTTTAGCGACTTCAGTTAGATAGCATTGTAAACAAAACCAGAAGCGGATAAACTGAAATTCTCAATGAGCCTATCTGATACAAGACACACCAATTACCTAGTTATTTATTATGCTTGCATCTGGATGACAAACCATGAAAAGGTAAAAACAGAATGAGTAAACCCGATCAATAATTTAATTATAAAACAACCAGAACAAGTATTAGGCATAGCATGTTGCAGTTCAATAGCCACTCATCAAACTACTTCCGTACCAAACAATATCATAACTACCAAAAGAATCTATACTTTTGAAAATAGAAAACGAGACCAGCAAAAGAACACTTACTTTCCAGAGTACTTGTAGCATGTGAACTGCTGCTCAACAATGTGACTCTTTAAATTAGGTTGTGCAGCTTCAATCTAGGTCAAAAAGATAATAAGATTCATAAAGAAAAAAAATAAAATAACAACTCAAGTTAATCAAAGTTGGCCAACATTGACAAAACTAGCTCAATGTGGGGTTTTTGGCTTTTTGCTAATTTATTGGGATTGTTTGGACGAAAAACATATCCAAAAGGGCTAAACTATTAAATTACAGGTCGTGTTAGGGTGGGTTGACCACTTTTGACCCATAACATCACCATTAAAATTAGTTAAACAGTTTTCAGTAATAAATGATAAATTTCATAAATAAAATTTGATATATTGGTTAAAGATAAAGATTTAATATTTTGAAATGGCCCATTTTGATCAGTTACACAAGCTTCCGATGTTTCCACCTCTAGAATTTAGCCGTATAGGGAATGTAAAGAGGGCTTATAAGATTTGACATACCTTTTGTAGTATTTGCTTGTAAACGAGATCGGGTAAATAAGCCAAGGTTGTACCACTGTCAACGATAGTTCCTCGCTTGGATCCAACATCAAAAATATCTGTTGGGAGTTGTAGAATATCACCACCTACCTCAATTGCCTTCAACTCAACATTATAATGTGCCCTATTATTCAGATAAATTAAAAAAAAAAAAAGAACGAACATATATTTATTGTGTGAAAAAGATGGAAGAGGTTAATGCTAGTAATGCAAGCAGAACATTATCCGAATAGCAGTTTTGAAATACTTATGACAATAACATTATCGTATAACAAAAATTTGGAATAAGAAACTGAAGTGTGATAAGAATCTTCCGAACGCCCCAATTAGTCCTCTACACCTTTTCTTTTCTAAGGATTATAAGAATCCCTTAATAAGTAGAAAACTGAAACTTTCTTTGGTTATCTTTATTTCAATCCAAAACATTGAAAATCTACACCTGGGGGTCTACATTTCAGTTCGGCATCACGCATGTCCCAAAATTTATTTTATATTGAAATGATTTCCTAATCTGGTGATATGGAGGTTTGAACTTACATTTTCCAAATCTTTTAATTGCTGACATGGCAGGATTCATATAATTTGAAGTCACTTTTATGAAAAGTGAATGAGAATGATGTAATTATTTTTAGAGAACTTACTCGGGTATCATTGGAGTTGTTTGTACTTTAGGCTGCACCACTTCTCCAATAGCAAATATGCCTCCTCCTTGAGAGCCATCCAAGCAATGTGAAAATATCTTTTTCGCCTTTTTAGCAGAAGCAAGTTGTGAAAGCATTGAAGAATTTGACTGCCCGAACCCAAGTATCCCATCTAGTGCTTGCTGTGATGAACCCAACTCCCCAGATTGTTGTGATCCGCACCTATTATTTTATTATGGATAATAAATGAAGTATTATGAGTTTAACATTTATAGCTCTTAATGGTTAAACTATAAAAGGTAATCTTGGCACATGTAACAAAAAAAGAAGTTTTAAGGGCGAGTTTTGCGTCATTACTTAAAACATATGTGTTTTGGGATACGAAAATAGAGTATGAATGGAAATAATTAGACTTGCCCAAATGCTATAGTTCCATTCATAGGTGTGGTTTGAAGGTTTCCAGAAGCACGGTCAAGTTGTATAATATCCTTGACAAAATATCCCATGGTGTTGCTCCCATCACCATAAGTGACAGAATAGGAACAATACATACCGACCTGGCAGTCGTTATTAGGGCCATTGAGTGTGGATACGCAAATATCTTGATCACATGTAACCATTTTGGATGTTGATGAAATCTCTGGATTGTATAAAGAAAGTGATATCTGGTTGACATATATAAAACGGTTATAAAAGTAAGTTAATAGTAATAAGTAGGAAATGAAACAAAGAAAGAAGAACATACACCAAGGTCGCTTTTCTTAGGACATTTAGAACAGCCAGCACAATTAACCCATAAAAGATCACTCCCTGTATCAACCTGTACATGATATTCCTTTGGTGGAGTTCCAATCCGAATCTTAGTGAAATACAACCTATATATAAATAAAATATTTAATAATTGGATATTCGATGAGGGAGGGAGGGAGGGAGGGAGGGACGAAAGGGAACTAACGCGGACGAGGTGGGGCTGCCATCGCCGCCAATAGGAAGGTCAACAGCAGAGAGAATCCTTCTCCTATGGCGGTCGGAATCATGAGCTTTAAACTGAGTCAAGGATATTTTAGCAAACTTATGATGAACCTGGAAAACAACATTGCCTGATCCTAATCCTAAACAACAAAACCCAAAAACCAAAACAAAAAAAACAACAAATCCACCCTCCATCTTGTTGTTATGAAATGGGTATCTTGAAATTAACAAACTTTATCTAATCTAGTGTGTGTGTGTATGTACAGTTTGAGATAAAAACAAGAAAAAGGCGGCCAAAATAAGGAATGCGGCTACGACAAGAAACCTATGAATACCATTCCATGTGTTAGTGTTTGTGTTTGTGTTTGTGTTTGACTCAGATCAGATCAGATCTTGCTTTTTATCTTTTTTCCACTTTTTTGCTTTTCATTATTAACAGGTTTCTTTCTTCTTCTATATTCCTCTCCTATGTGCCGTTGACTTTGACAATACCCTTTGAATAACAAAACCCTTGCAAATATTTTTGACCATTCGTTGACATTGAAGTATGTCCGTTATCGAACATATGATCAATTTAGTTGAACAATGTATAACATCATTTTAACCAACATACACTAAAGTCTAGACACAAGGCAAGTGAACAAGTATTCTATTATATAAATCAAAATATGTACTCAATATGGGATATGTATTATAATGATAGGTAACATGGATCGTTCAATCATATTGGAAGGGTACATCCTATGTAACGTCTCAATCTTATAAAGCGTACAAAATGATAACAAAAGAAACTTAAAGGTAAAAAAGGCGTTAATCTTATTCAAAGTCAAACAAGAGTCAAAGACAAACTTAACCGACATTCATCAAAAGATATTAATAAAACAAAAGATCCAAAGTACTAAAGCTTGAGAAAATCTAAGGCAAATGTGCTAAGTCCACTTCAACTCTACACTCTTCCCTCGTTCCCAAAGCCCACATGATCACCTGTCGTAAAAGAAAGAAGAAAAAGAAATACGACTGAGCCAAAAGCCCGGTGACGTGATAAAAGAGACAAGAGTATGGTATGACATGCAAAGACTTAATTCAAATACAAACTTATTATCAAAACGAACTTATTTTCAAAGCAAAGTACAAATATATACATAATCCCAAAGTATATAATGCGACATATATAAAAATGTAAAAAGGCTAAATTTCATAAAATAATGCATTAAGAGTCGAACAAATATGTAACAAATATCAATGAAATCATAGGGTAGCTACTCCACCAATCATTTATTTCGGTGCAAACGTTTCGTATGACACTACGATAAACGTCCACCATCAAACATACAAAATACCTAGGATCGATCCATACGCCTCCTGTAATAATGTATAACAAAGAGCTCGTACCAACAATCGGGTAATCAAAAGGAGAAAGCCGTATGTGACAACCGTCCTATTTCAGGTGAAATCCGCATTCTCTATCTTTGACTTAACTCGAATTAATCTTGTTATTACTTATCTCGTAAACTCGAGTGTGTAGAATCGATCTCGGAATCACATAATCGAATCCTAATACCAAGTAAATACTTAGTGAACTTGTCTAAGTTCCTATTTTAAATGAACGGAAACTTTTAACAAACGAAAACGCTTAACAACGGAACGAACGAAAAACGAAAAAGGCAAGTCTGCCACTCCAGCCGCGCCGCGGTCAGGCCACCGCGCCGCGGTGGAGCACGCAGACAGCCTCTTTTTGTAAACTCAAACTTAATCAAATGGATCAAAACTCGAGCCCAATGCTTATGTCCCGACCCAAGACACACCAAGGCCTCCTAAAGTCCAGTGATTGATGACTTATAACATCAAACAAACACATTTCACACACACACACACACAAACAAACACTCTTACCACTCTCTCTCTTTGCTACACTCAAGAACACCACTCCATCTCTCTCTTCATTTACAGAAACTTCACCATCAAAACTCAGTAAAAATCAACCACTTTTACACACACAAATCGTCCATTAAGCAAAGAGGAAGAAAGGGTTGCATTCATTTGGGTTAAAAAGTCCATTTTCAAGCTTTTGGGTCAAAAATCATCAAGGAATCACTTCAACCATCTCCAAATCACTTTACTCTCGGTATAAATCATTCTAATCTACTGTCTTTACATTATATATTCATTGCATGTATCATCCACCACCTAAAAATGAATTTATATGAAGATTTTGGGTCATTTATGAACAAAAACGGGTTTTTACAAATTGCATGGTTAGATCCTTGAATTTATGGTTAAAAACACTAAATAAACTGTTAGACATCAATTACCTAAGCTTATATCTGGTTGCATGTCAAAATCTAACTCAAAAACATCAAATTTCTTCAAAAACGAACTTGACCAAGAACCTGTCACAGTGACCGCGGCGCAGTCGCGTCACCGCCGCGCGGTCAAGGTTAAACCTCTGACCGCGGCACAGTCCTCCCACCGCGGCGCGGTCATGCTGCTGACAGACTGCACAATTGCTAAGTTTAAACCGTTTTCAATCGTAACCCTAAACGTGTATCTAAACTTATGTTCGGAACTGAGATTTATGCCCCTAACCTGTAATAAGGATAACTCACCTATAAATGGACTAAATGAACAAGTTTATATGACCTTTGTCCTTGAAATAATATGAATTATGTCTATTGAAATTGTTAAGCGGGAAAGTGTACAAATTTTGGAATCAATGATTTTGGCGCGGAAGCGCTGCCCAATTTTCTATAGACCTAAACCCGACACTTAACAAATAATAACACCTAAACGTTAATACTCATTAAACCTTGGTATTTTCATTAGGATTCCCGTGATTTCCGGTCCGTCTCGATTACTCCTTGCACGCTTAGCTCTTCCTTGCAAACCGTGAGTTACATCCCCACTTATTTACTGTTTTCAATTATCTTTTGGGGGGAAACAAGAGATCTAAATGAATTGTTATGAACTCTATTGAACATTTTGACAAACTTATGCTTAATTAGTTTTATGGCCGATTGGCCTTTGACAAACTAATGGTTCGCCACCTTTATTCGGCTCTTGATTCAAAACTATATTAAACTCATTTAATGCCACTCTCGGCACTCATATGTACTTTGATTGATCGTATAACTACCATGACTCTTGAGGAATATAACTAACCATAAGTGACTACTACTAGTTTAAAAAAAACATCAGAGCCTAATTTTCACAACACACTATTAGCTTTGTTAAGCCGTTTAGTAATTATGGGTATCGATACTTAGGAAATAACCGTTCCTTGCTTAGGCGGCAGCTTAAGTACATATTACTCGATCAGAAATGACTCCCCGTTGTAGTCGGGGTAAGAGGCCTCACGGTTAGTAATTCGGTTTAGTGTGAACACTTAAGTTATATTATGCCAAGTAGTCGTTATACATGTAATCAATCATAGTTTACTTATCATGCGCGTATAGAGTTATACGACTTCCGCATCTATCTCTAAATCAACTGTTTTGGTTCGAACTATTGTTTAAGTCTTATTCTACTTTTAGAAACTACTAAGTATAGACATACTTAGCTCAAAACCTTTTTAGTCGAGGACTAGAAAACTGTAACTCACTCACTACTTTATTGTAGTTGACACTTTATCTCTTGTTTCAGGAAATCAAGTGTAAGTCACGGAATGCAATACTTGGATGGGTCATGGAATGTCACGTGAAGTCACGAATTGGGAGAAGACCTATTTTAATAATATTTGGGGAATTTTGTTGAACAATTTACTTTGTATTTTTGTTATGCAACTCGTAAAATGCTTGGTTGTTTTCAAACTGTAAACTTATGCTTTTGATTGAAATGACTTGAAACCGTATGTTTTTATTATAACTCGTGTGATGATATCTTTGCTCTTCACACTTCCGTGTTTCCGCTTTAGCGGGGTGTGACAGACTTGGTATCAGAGCCCTGGTTATAGCGAAAACGGTTTTGAGAATTTTTCAAAATTTTTGAAACCAAACTATAACCAAGGCTTTTTCAGAAAAATCATTTCACGAGCTTTCAAACTTTAGTAGATTAATTCCGCAATCGCATGGTAGGCGTAACTTGATCAACTATGCCTAGTTCAAAATAAATTCTGCGAGAACGGAAAGTAATTGCTATTGTCAAACGGTTTTCGAGTCGAAAAATTCCCGGTCTTACTCCTTCCCGATTCTCACGTGACTGACCCATACATGCATTTTCGTTTACATTTTCCTTAATTCCTGTACTCACGTAACGTGTTATTCGCAGATTCGACATGTCTCAGTCATCGCACTCACGATCTCAGTCCCGCTCACTTTCACGACTAGCGTCCTCCCCTGGACCATCTGAGGAACCCGCAGCATCCGAGAGTCAGCGTCACCCGACGACTGACCCGACTGAGGAGAGCTCGATGGCGTACTCGAGCAGCATGGGTACCTCCAGCCCGAGGACCGTGCTACCAGCTGCACCCCCGGCACCTGTTGAGGCACCGCCCCAGAGGCGAGGACCTCGCGTTGTCACTACGGCACACAAGCAGGTCGTCCTCCCAGGTCGACTGCCTGACAGGATGGCCGGATCATCCCGACCCACGCCTTCACATCTCCCGTTCGGTCATCCACCTCCCGAGGCACCGCGCACTTCCATGATGGACCACTACGCGTGGGAGCGTCAGCTCGAGCGTGAGGAAATGCAGCGTGCCCGCGACGCTGAAGCAGCCAGGCAAAGGCTGCCGCCTACCCAACAGCTACCCCCTCCTTCCGCATTCTTGCACCTTCACCGCGAGGTAAGGGGACTATCCGAGGAGGCCCAGCAACAGGGGCTTCTCCTCTGTGAGGTCTCTGATGCCGCGCACCGATTGTCGGAGCAGGCATTGCGACACCTCTCTACGGCTCAGGCCACTGCCCGGACGGTGCAACGTCTGGTGGGAGTTTGCTTGGTTATGGGGACCCTCTTGGCGGTAGTTATCACCAAGATGCTTTTCGAGAAGCGCCGTTAGTTATTTTTCCTTTACTTATTGTATTGTAGGCTCGAGTTGTAACTTTCCTCTGTACACAACTCAAAGCCATATCTATTTTACTTGTATTCCATTCTCATTTTGAACCTTGTACTCAACTCTATATTATTATTGAATGGAAATTCTACCTTATTATCTATTTGTGCTATTGTCGTGTGAATCTTTAGTTATCATTGGATTGTATCTCTTGAATGTAAATCTTGTTGTGTGAATTTCTTGAATCTCTGTCGTGCGTGTTTTATCTGTTCTATTATCTTATTCTTGCGGAATTGTTGTCTTATTCATTGAATTATACTCTTATCATACTCTAATCGTGCGGTCTAAACTGAATCTGTTGTCTGTTGTCTGTTGTAGAATCATGGCACCCCGAACCAACGCCAGTATCATCGCTGAGCAGGTCGCTGAGCAGTTGAATGCAGCGATGCCTAACATGATCGCTCAGATCACGGCGGGAATCAATGCCAACGTCAACAACCACCAGCGACAACAACAGAACAACAACCAGAATCAAGACAACAACCAAAACCAGAACAACAACAACAACCACCAAAACCAAAATCATCACCAGCACCAAAACCCTCCCGCTTGTACCTACAAAAGCTTCATGGCATGCAAGCCCAAGGAGTTCCACGACACTTCTGGAGCCGTAGGACTTGTGTCCTGGTTCGAGAGCATCGAATCAGTCTTGCACATTAGCAAGTGTGCCGAGGCCGAAAAGGTAGAGTACGCCTCATGCGTACTACATGGGAAGGCTTTATCATGGTGGAACAACGTAGTCGAACCAGAGGGCGTGACACCGCCTTGCTCTCTCGGGAGCAATTCAAAAATCTTCTGATTGCTGAATACTGTCCTAAAGGAGAAATCAAGAAGCTTGAGGCGG